>BGPR01004881.1:81612-103586 GCA_013235015.1 Araneus ventricosus
GTAACCCAGGATCCAATGACTATCAGAAAATGTTTAGGTATAAAATCAAATTCGAAGAGATGCGTTCCGATTAAATGAATACCGATTTCTACTGTTTCTTGGCTCAAGGACAATCTTTCCGCGTGCACAGATTGCTACCAAGTACGCATGCGCATGGAGAATCGGATAAAAAAAGCGCCAAGCAGGAGTCAATAAATATTGTGCTCAGAAGATTGCGTTCAATACGCATGCGCGTGGAGATAGCCGACTCGTTGGAGATGCGCTATACAGACCGACAGACAGTCAACCCTTTGACGGATTGGCCCAAAACTTTATACGGACCTACATTCATGACGATAAAACTGTGTACTAAATTTTATCCATCTAGCTATTCAAGGTTTTGAGTTATAGTGTTGACATGAAAGTGGACAGACAGAAGACTTCCCTTAGACGGATTTTGTCCAAAATTTGATAGAAACCTACACATTATGTTTAAAGACCACATACCAAATTTCATCCCCGTAGCTATAATAGTTTTCGAGTTATCGTGTTCACAGACAGACAGACAGACAGACGCACACACACACAGACAGACATAATTCCAAAATTGTGTTTTTCGGACTCAGGAAGGTCTAAAACGTGGAGATTCATCTAAATCTCGAGTTCGAATTTTTTGACGATTACAATACTTTCTCTTTGTATACTTCGTGTACGAGAAAGTAAAAATGAACGTTTAGGACGAGAAACTAGTTACTTTGTTTTTGATAAGAAAACAATTACAGAAAAAGGAGGGTCAGAAGAAAATGAAATGATTTTGGACTCATCAGATTTTTCAGTCTAGAGATGAAGAGGATTCGTTTTCCAAACTGTGTAAAGAGTGATTGAATGATGGTGAAAAGTCTCATGACCACTTATGAATGACAGAAGAATCGTTCGACAAACTCTTGGGCCACCTTAAAGAAAATTAATTTTGAACAGATTAATTTATGAAATGAAATAGCAACGTAGTTAATAACATGAATAAAATAAATTTGTTTTAATATTAACTTTGAAAATATAAGTGCATATATTTCAGAACAGAATATGATCAACCGAAAAAGTTAAGAAAAAGATCTAAATAATAGTATTATGTATTTGTAGAGGTTTTAGAAGCGGCCTGCAGATTCTCGACGAAACGCTTGAAAAAAAGGGATTTGAAATGCCTACTTGCTTTAATGTAAATATGAGTCGAATCGAAGGGAAAACAGAAACTTTTATTTCTATAGATAAGGATACATTTCGGCCGTCGAGTCGGCTAGAACTGTTCCTGGGCCAGTATGACCGAACCCTTTAAACAGTACTAAATCATGTGTATCCTAAGCATTCCTTCTATGCGAGGTCATCAGTAGTTCTCAAGGCACTGGCAGAGTGGCATATAGCTACGACGCATATAAACATCCATAAGCTGTTTGAAAAATGCCATCCTTCTTTTCAGCATTGCATTAAGTTGTAAATTTGTGTTTACAGGCATGCAAATCTGTCCTCCTGGGCATTACATCCATCCTGGTAATTAGATGCCCGCTTATTGGTCTTCGCACCATTGTTTCGGTTCCCCAACACAAGTTCCACTGGTGAGAAATGACTATTCACTTTTAGAATTTGGGTTACTTCCGACTGTTACAGGTCGTAATAAAGAAAATTTGTTACTTCGCATTACTTAGCGTCATTCATTATACAAAATTAAACAATTTCAAATTCTAACCCAAGATGCCATAATGCTAAGATACAAAAAACAACCGTTTCGTATTCCTAAAAACTTTTCCTTGCTGTAAAAAACAGTGAGAAGGAGTTTTATTTCATGAACTAGTTTTCATGTATACGTACGCTTGTCATGTGTGCAACAGTTGAGCAGCATGTTATCTCTTTCACTGCTTCCAGTGATTTTTCCCGTTTGTTTTTTAACTATTGTACTCTACTGTATAGTTGGAAAGTGACTTTTTACTGTGTGCTTTTTTGGTAGGGAATATTCCAAAATGTGACCTTAGGTTCAAAAGTACTTCAGAACTGGACAATGATACCTATCCCACTGGATCCCAAATCAATTCAGAAAATTGAATCTTCTACAGAAGAAACGGATTCTGTATCAGCACCTTCCTTCTACACAGGCGAATTCCAAGTACCAAGTTCAGTCAAGATATTGGACACATTCCTTAAAGTGGACGGATGGCATAAAGTAAGTGATTAATGTTTTAAGGAGACATAGCTTGCATAAAAAATGCTTCATGTAGTTAAATGATGATGACTTTTATTAAAATTATACAAATAGGATTGTGCTGATTGTGGATTGATTGAAAAATCAATGTGTCTAAAAAAATAGATTTTTATAACAACTTCTAGAAAATGCTTTATGATCATCGATAACAGTAAGTATGCTTTGTCTCCAATTGCGGACTGGGTCTGAAAAGAGTGGTTACCATGAGACAATGGGGGCCCCTATCACATCTACGTCACCATCTCAAATATATTTTTGATGTTATTTATTACAAATATCATAAATTAAAATCAATAAGTTAATATAATCTATTCCTAATCTTAAACTCTATTATATATATATATATATATTACTAAATACAATATACACGTATTATTGAAAGTAATAAATAGCAAATAAGATGTAATTTTATGATTAAATATTAAATAATTTTGGTGGTTGTATAGCATACTGTAATTTTGGAACTATACTGTTATATTGAGAATATTTTAACCAAACTGAAAATAAAGTGCAAACTATTTACCAATTTAAATTTTTTTTAAAAGAATAATTCTATCTGTCAAAGATTAACAACTCAAATGTACAGAAATGTATTACATTTGGTCCACTTCATTAATGGTAACTCAGGAAACATTTGAGTTCACTAGATGATTGTGCAAATCTGTTAATAAGTACTCTATATCCAAATCATCTAGAAATTCCTTTTCATAGCAACGTACAGGAATTCCAAGTTCTCCTCAGACAATTAATTTCGTAATATGGTCTTTAAGATCTTTAATCGACACATATCCTGGGGGCCCGAATTGTCTTATGCTAAGGGGGCCCACTTGCCATCGGGCAAGCTGGCAACCTGGCCAGTCCGCCACTGTTTGTCTCCCATGATATAGAACAAATCATAGCCATTTTCTCTTCAACAAAATTCATCACCAATTCTCCTTCCCCGATTTCATCAGAAAATATTTCAGTCAAAATCGGTGTAGATGAAACAACATGCTGCCTTATGATGCTCATTGGGTGACACATCAAATGGTCTAAGTACATTTTTGCACAGATAACAGATGCTGAGAAATACGTTTTTGCTCCTCCTCTATACTACCGTTCTAGGCCCAAAAGGCGTATCTCGAGAATCTATAACTTTTGGCTATGAACAGTTTAGCAAATGTACATTGCGCTAGTTTTATGAGATAAGCATTTTTCTTTAGTGATTTCTATAATTTTTTAAATAAGATACGGCCTTTTTGCTTTGAAATAATTTCGGGCAGCTCACGAACATTACTAAGTAGGAAAATACTGAACATTTTAAAAAATGAGATACGCCTTTTACACTTAGGAGGGCATCATTAATCAATTGAAACTGTCGTTAAATATTCACTCACGATATTCACCTTGATATTTTCAGAAAGGTCACAAATTCTTAGAGCAGATTTTGTAATCCATTATAGAATTCAGAGGACTGGCAAACTCTACATTGAGTATATTTTGGTGGCAGGAAGATAAATTATAAACATAATTTATTTCGTAGTAATAAGGGCCGTTCTTAATGTTTTAGATTCTGTTGAAAAGATATAATTGTTTCATATTTTTTTTCAAAATCCTGAAGCAACATTAATGCAAAGAGTCTTAAGTTCTAAATTCTAATGTTCATATTTTGCCTGGACTAACTGAAACATAATTATATTGAATACTAATACCTTACTAAGATCTGATGCATTTCATATCCAATAAATGGAAGTGAAGAGAAAGAGGATGCGAAATAGGTTTGACCATACCGTGAACTGTAAGATAGTAAACGACATATAGTTTAATGTACTCCATTCAATGGCAGACTAGAGTTAATTTATTTTCATTTAGTCTTCATGCTTAATTAATGTTTAAAGGAAGAAGGAGCAAATAGCAGAGTTTTGTCTTCGGAGACGGAGGATTGTGGGTTCAAGACCTTCCACCTAAAATCAACTTCAGGTGTTGTCCAAACCATCTTCCCATTAACTGAAATGTTTAACCACATCTAAAAATCGATAAGATTTTCCTAGATTAATCGAATTCTCAAGGGCTTAATCAAGTTTTAAAGAATAATTTTCCTGATGCAGCCTTTCAAGGTACAGCAACGTTGTATTTCTGTTTTGAAAGTTATGTGTAAATTCCTTAAACCATTCTACTCTACCTGGTACACAATTTTATCAGTTTAACCCTTTCGGCCCTAATGCGCATATACGTCCTGGAAGTGTATGCGCATTGGTAAATAATTGAATTCTTAAATAAATCCCGCTTTTACATGGATTTTTATGTTTTCGGTGTTCCTAAGGAATTAGGGAATAAAATTATGATCAAAGAACTTGAAAACACTCTCAGATTGCAAATGGCGGATTTATGTTTTTGTTGTCTTTGTAACAAGATTATTGTTATGAAGCTGTAAAGTTGTTTCCCTGACATGCTAATCTTATGGTAGGAGAGCGAGTTTTATTGATGTTTTATTGGAATAGTCCCAGTCGACTAAACGACTGGGACATTTGTCCCAGGAAACGGGAAAAGTGTAAAACTTTTACAGTCACAGTATACTTCTTTTAGTATGCCAAAATCAAATTAAACAATTTTTCATAGTTAAATTTGAATTATGCAAAAATTGGGTCGAAGGGCTTAATTGTATCTGGGTAAGTTAGATAGTATGAAAATCTTAAGATGTGAAACGTGAAATTTTGTATTTTTTTCTAGAAAAGTAATATCTCTAATAATTCGTTTTTGCCATTACAGGGAGTAGCATTCCTCAATCAGTTCAATCTTGGAAGGTATTGGCCAATCGTGGGACCGCAACTCACTCTGTATGCTCCGAGTATTCTTTTTCAAAATTCATCCACAGTGAATCGTATCACCTTACTTGAGCTGGAAAATTCACCTTGTAATAACGAAAACAACTGTATAGTACAATTTGTGGATACTCCTATCGTTGATGGTCCGACCCCCGAGTATTAAGAAACATCTCTACAATACAACCGTTCATTAGAAAAGCTCCCATTCTTCTGATTTTGTAATTAACTATATGTATATGCATATTGTCAGTGAAATAAAAGAATAAATGAGCAATTTTTATAGTTCATACGAGGTCTTTATACATATATTCTTAGTAGATCACAAAAAATTTATTTATATGTTGCTCACTATACAGGGAGATCCTGAACTGATCGTAGAGGGCGCTGTGTGTTCAAAACTTCTGCTCACGTTCAGAGTTGTACGATTATTGCAGACGGCCGTCATCTGACTTGTTGGCTTCTCAGAAATAACATGAATCGTTATATACTTCGTGAATTAGCTGATATGCATCTAACATATTGTGAAACTGGGGAAGTTGCGCGATTGCATGAAGAACGCTATCCCAACCACCGAATAAAACACTAACACGAGAAATTTATCTTCCTTCTATTTCTTTTTTCGTGGGGAGGGGAGTGAAAAACATTCTGCAGGGGCTGCCCAAGATTTCTTTAATGTCCTTTTTTGCAGTGGCTTGTTCCACTTCCAATTAATGAGGATTACTATTGATTATAACTGCTTTCTGAGCTATTTCTCTAACCAAGGTAAGAATTGATTTAAACAGTCCAACTTACGCAACTGTTTGTGGTTCAATCTCAGCAATTTTTAGACAAAAAAACTCCACTCCTAACTTTATCTTTAAACTATTTTAATAAAATTATTGCAGTAAATTGTAGTCAAACAAGTTTCGTATCTGATGATATAATAACACCTTTTTTTCCTTCTTGCTTTAAAACAGCGTAAGGTCTATATGTTTTTTTTTAAAAAAATATTTAGCTGATAGTGTCTAAATCTAAACATTTGTTCTCTAACTTTAACTACGTAGTGCTTTCTCTTAAAAAGTATTTTATACGCCACATTTACATCCTTACACCCTAATTTAACTTTTTTTACGCCCCAAATATTTAAAACAATTGAATTTATGATACAATTCTCCTTTATATTGTTAGAAAATAGAGAAAATTATAAATACAGATTAAGACTTATATAAACAATAGCAAAATGTATAAACATAAAGTAATATGTGTGAATGTATGTAATGATTTAAATTTTTAAATTTCTTTAAATTAAATCTTTTTTAACGCCATCTAATTTTTAATTATAAACGAATTACTTCTACTTAAATCTTAGATAAAGACACTTCCACAAAGTCAGATCTTCGGGACTTTTCCATTTTCTCAGCAGTATAAAAAGGCATGACTGCCGCCATCTTTCTCTTTTTACGATGAAACTTTTTCTTGGTAAGACGCGCCGCTTTTCGTGTAAACTCTTCACTCCTGGTCATAGGTTTAAATTTAATTGTGATTACGCTATCAAATTGATATAGCCTGAATTATCATCTTTAATGTAAGCGAATAAATAGAAATTGGATCATCTATTGCCTACTTCATTTCAAGACGCTTGCTTACACTTCACCTAAAAAATAACGTTACATGTATGATGAAATAAATGTGTATATACAGTAGTCGCCGCTCTTAGTGATCACGGATGTAACGATCAATCGGTTGTACTGATCAAAATAGCAAGGAACAGATCATCTGTATATAAACACATAGAAAATTCACCAATTCTGGTGATCAGCATTTCATTTGTAGTGATCAGTTTTAATGAGACGACACCACAGAACATGAAGAGAATGACGACGGGCCCGAAGAGGAACCACCTATCAATCCAAGAAACTTTGAAAGCCCTTCGTACTTTATCAGTTCAATACTGAGGTGAATCTTTTAATTAGCATTATTCATATGTACGGTTTGTCCAACGAATGCTTGAAAACTAGAACAGGTTACCTTCGCCAACGCTATTAATAAAGCTTAAAAAACTGAATGGGTATGGATCTCTTTTTCAGTTCTGTTCATTGTCTGAATTTTCTTTTTCTAATTAAAACGAATGGAATACATACTAACAGTGTTGCTCAATCTGTTTTGACGTAGATTTACGTCTCTCCATAGTGGTCTAATGGTGTGTCGGGAAAGGAAAAAATTACGACGCTTTTCGTGGTACTTTTAAACGCTTATAGCTCCGCAACCAAATAACATAGAGTTGGTTTTAGTTTAGTTAAAGAATTTTAGAATTTGAAATTATGGTTTAGTCACAGTCGAACTTCAAAGTTGGTGAGAATCACAAAAAATTTTGATGACGTCACAGCGACCGATGCGCGAGCACGCAGACTATCCAAGAACCTTTGGCAATTCATTCATCGATCTTACGTTCACCCGAAATATTACTCAAGAATTGTTGAATTACGTGAATTTCGTGGTAAAGTTAAACGCTTATAGCTCCGCAACCAAATAACATACAGAGTTGGATTTAATTCCATTTAACAGAGAAAGGTAGACATTGAAGATTGCAAAAATAATTTTAGAATTTGTAATGAGGGTTTAGTCACAGTCGAGCTGCAAAGTTGGTAAAAATCACGAAGAATTTTAATGACGTCACAGCGACCAATGCTCGCGCACGCATCGGTTGTGAGCGGTATGTTAACTGAATTTTAACAGATTAATAATTAATTCATTTCAGATTAATTCATTCATATTCAGATCAATTCATTCATTCAGATTAATTCATTTAACAGAGAAAGGTCATAGAGCATAGGTTATAGGTCAAAGTGACATAGAGCTACTTTAGTCACAGTTGAGTAATCGATTAATTAACTGACCTTAATTAATTATTAGTAATAATTGTTGATTTAATTGAGCTGTCCTTTTCATCGATTTAATTGAGTTGAGTTGGCTTTAGTTTCATTTAACAGAGAATGGTCATGGAGCATAGGTCAAAGTCACATAGAGCTACTTTAGTCACAGTTGAGTAAGGTAAGTAAGACTACGACCCTCAATCCCAGCAGTCGTTTCATAGAGACAGCCTCCCGTCGAGTTTTTTTTTTTTTTTTTTTTTTTGCTATCCTTGTCAGTGGCTAAGGTAAGTAGTGCCCGACGCAAAATATGGCTTTTTCGCTCCCCAGTTGTCATCAGCGGCTTAGTAAGGGTAAATGGCCCACATTCATCGTATTTGACACAAAAAAGTGGCATGAACGCCCTAATATTTTGCTCCCATAGCGCCCCTAAGAGTGTTTCCCCGGTCGCTAAGTCTTTGATCCTGGTATACCTATAGTCTTGAATTATTTTTAATGCGTTTCGGATGTACTCATCATTCACTTTAGCTCCGACCCAAAGTGATCACTACAAGCGGCGTCTACTGTATAAAAATAAAGTAAAAAGTAACACAAAATTTTATTTGTATAAGCATTAACCATGCACATCTTTAACTAGTAAGACCAAAAATTTTGAAATCAATTGAATAATTTCGTCTTTAAAATTTACACGAATTATTGACGGATAGGGCTTTCAAGAAAACATCAGCGGAATGTTCTTTTATAACTGGCATTGTTAATTGAATTGTAGATCAAATGCTTTCTTTGATTTTTGACTCTTCATGTAAAGTAACCTTCTAGCTTTTTGACGATATCCATACGTCTGTATTTAATTAAAAAATCATCCTTATAAAATCCAAATAGTAAACTGGGAAGTAAAAACATTCACATTTTTTATATTTAAAAAATTACTAATATAATAGCCCAGATTTGTCTCTCGCTGATCCGGTAACGCTCTAACGTCACCAACAATAAAATTCGCGCCATAGCACTGCGCGACGTTAAACAGCATTATTTCGTCGTTAGAGCCCCTAAATTTTAGTAATTTTATATTTTAAAAAGCAATTGTCGTTCTAATTTCAAATTTAATAGCTCTAAAATAGTGAAATAAAATTGATATAAAATTTATCTCGCTATGGTCAATAGTTATCGAGAAATTTTAAATTATATTAATCCTATATTTCAAATTAATTTCCGTTTTTAATAGAAAGAAGTAAATCACGTCAGTGGTACGTCATGCGCGTGATATAGTTTGAACGCCACGATGCATCAGATTATTTATTGCAATCATGATCATATAATTTGATAATATTTTTTGGCAACATAAAAATTTACACAGAAACATCTGAAGTACAAGGAAAATTGTTAATCAACGAAAAATACTTCACACGGAATGTTGTTTACGTAGAGGTTTTTTGAATAAAGAAATATGTAAGTAATATGGAAATAAAGAAAAAATTCCTGTTATAAAAACATAAGTTTATTTTATTTGTTTTCAATCAATGATAGACATTTCTCTCGCCTATATATCTATTTAAACGCGTAAAATTTGACGGGAAATCTCTCGAATGAAGAGGCAATTTGTACCCGTCATACCATGACGGGTGATTTTCTAGTTTAAAAATAATTTATTCTTTTTACTCCACAGTTTGACATTTTTGCGTGGACTTTAGAGGAGATCCAACTAAGTACAGTAGAACCTCGGGAATCCGAAATTTCGGATAATCCGAACATTCTTTTCATAATTTTCGGAAAAAAAATTATTAAAAACTGAAAGAAAAAATAACAATAACGAATCAGAAACAAAGCTAATGTGTATAGCCTAACCTAAAAGAAGCATTTGAATTGGTATTCAACAATGAATGCAGCACCTTAATTAGTAGAAACAAACTCGGAAATCTTCTTTTGATGCATGGAATTAAACCTGATCGACGCGACGGTGCGAATTACAGCTAGCTCTTTCCATACTCTTTCACAGAGTACCCATAGTCAGTACTCTATGGCATTTGGTATATCGAGACTATTTTACCGAATTTTCCGGAAATCGGAGCAGAGATCGGTCCCAAGTAGTTCGGATTCCCGAGGTTCTACTGTATAGTTTTTGTCCCTAAACAACAGAAACTGATAAACATTTCTTGAATATCTGGAAATATGAATATTATCTTTTTGGCACGTAAGTTGGCGACCATAATTGTTTGCAATACTGACAGTGGAGAATGACGTGGAGTCGTCAGAAGCAGATCATATACGCAAATATAAAATCTTTTCTTTAATTTGAAGAAAAACTTTAATTTTTTCCTCATATAAAGTTTTTCTTCATACGATATGCTCTTCTAGGCGCCATCTTCAGGTTTTTCTTCGGATGCGGAAACTCTTCGATATCTACCAACTGTGACTCTCGGATACTAGGGGATGACAGCCTTTGCCGCTATAGATCCCAAACAAAACCCAACTTCAACTTTTCTTTAATTCTCCGCTAACGTGGGCGACCTCTCAGATCGCTTGGGTATATTTTGTGTTCCTCTTTCAATTTCAAATTAGCTGGCAATGGTTTCACTCCCTTTTAGCTATTTTCATAGTTTTTCGAGGAATTTTGGCTTTATCACCCATCGCCAAAACAATTCCGATCTCAGGTCGCTGCGCCCAAGTGGTAAGCGTTTTTTCTCCATATTTTATATTTCCACATTTTAAATTGTATACTATTTCAATTGTTTAATACAAAATGGATTCCACGTGGTTCGTGAATCTCCTTTAGAAATTGTGAATGATTGTCTGAAAACGACGCGACATATGCTAGTACTGCTTTTCCAGTTTCACGATGTACAAAGTTCATCCAGAAAGTAAGTACTGTTTGGGTATTAAAAAAGATTAGAAATTTGTTTTCATTTGTATTTTATTACAGAAAAATCTGCACACCTTAAACTGCTTTTCGACATATTCACCAAGTGAATTAATGCATGTGCCATATCTTGGCACTAATTGCAAAATAACCGCTTCGTAGAATTCGTCCGCCTGCGACCTGAAACAATTCCGGAAGTTTACCTTGATCTCATCAACACTTGCAAATTGCTGGCCGGCAAGAAATTTCTTGAGATGAGAAAACAAATGGAAGCCGGATGGAGCTAAGTCCGGACTGACTTTCACTTATCTGACGATAAATTTCACAAGATCGAACATTCCTCGCATTCAAGAACTTGATAACGGCTCTTATTTCACAGTTGGCCCGATAGATTGTTTTAAATATGATTACCGACAAATAATGGCTTCAAACGTTAACTTAAACAAACGAAATGGCTAGGCTAATTCGTTCTCGAGTCGAAGGATATAGACACGCATGCGCGATCTTTGTGCTTTCAGATGTGCGGGAGATATGCGCAAACGGTACTTACTTTCTGGATGAACTTAGTGCAATCTTTGCGATGAGAACGATTTGCAAAAAAATATGGAGAATGCTTTCGCAACATTGTGGAAATAAAATAATATGAACAAAAATAAATATGTTTTAGGTATCTAATTATAAAAATTAAACATTAAGGCATGGCAGATAAAAAATGGGCATGAGATCGCAGAATCGCCTCACCTAAATGAGGTACACAATAGCTACATTTAACGAAGGGTTTTAAAAAAAATTAAGAGTGTTCTCCCCACCAACTCTCTCGTGAAATTTCCTCCTGCAGATATCTCTTGAAGCCTATGGTCAAAAATAATTTCGTTCATCTGTTAAGCAACAAACATTCTCAATTGGTACCAATGAAAAGATCAGATACTAAAAGAATCTTCGCAAATATCATGGGTGAAAACAGCAAAGATGCAAAAAAGAGGAAAATTCACAAGAGTAGCTACATTTTTACTTGAATAGCGCCATACATTAAGGAAGAGATAAGTAAACACTTATTACTGAATGATTTACTCATCACAAAAAAATTATGAAACAAATATGGTCTTGCTTACAGCCTCGTATGAATTTTTGAATTACAAATACTTATTTTTAACATTATAAAATCAATGTTTTCTTACTCACTTTTTTAAAATAGATACAATTAATAAATAATGTTTTATAATATCAATATTTTTTATAAAATACATATAATAAACCTAAAATATATAAATCAGATTTTGCTTTATAAAAGAAAAAGTCGCAAAAGTATCCTGCATTAATATCAGTTTACAAATAATACAAAAAAGCGGAAAATCGCGGATCCGCGGAGGATTTTCACCCCTGAAATATGGCTCTTCATGGTTTTCATAGTTTCTTAAATATGAATACCTCTCTTGCGTGGCTCCCGGAAAAGCTATAGAATTTGGCAACATCTCTAGCAATTGATGGATCACATGATTTCATTTTCCAAGAATAAACAAATGAATGCGGTTTGGTTTGAGCCTTCTTTTTAATGGTTTAAACACGAATTTTCACCGTGCCATTAAATATAATAGAAACAATGAAAGACGACAAATTCAACGTGCAAATGAATGAAATGGAGGAAGTTTTGAAAGGCGTCCAGGAAGAAGAAAAATAATCTGTTTCAGTGTGTTGTCAGACTTTCGAGCAGTAGGCGCGATTATGGCGAGCTTGATGACAGGACCTCACAGTGTTCTCGAGTCTCACCTGAATACTCATTTAAATGTAAGTACACTAGAATTTCCATTTCTAGCGTACTTCAGTCTTAAAATTTAAATTTGTCTTCTAAATGCTTACAAAAGCAAGAATGAGATCTCTTTCAAGGCCAACAAATTTATTCTGTACTGATATAAATTCATCTGTTAAGCTTAACCATGAATGCGTTTTCGCTAGGATGCAAAATGCTCTCATTATAGCGAGCAAACCTGGAAGAATTGCTATACAATCCTCCTGAGAGTTAGCGAGCAGGCGGCAGAGCCCACTAGTAGTGAAGAAAATCGCGTATGTGCTTTGGAAAAGTATCTCTTAACATTGAAGAATTTGTCCAGCATTTGATACACAGTTCGTCAAAAAATGTATACATACTTTAATGAAAGAAAATTCTTTATTGTGTGTTACTACTGAACTTAAATATAGGTTTAATATAACCATTATACCGGTGGATGATGCGCTTTAGTCATGCTGAAACTGCATTCTGCGATCCGGAGCGTCCCCTTTTAAAGCATGCAATAATGTTGGTTACAGTTTCTACTTAGCGGCTTTCAGGACGTGTCGCACATTGTTAATCCCCGTCTCACGTGCATAGTGTGAAGCAGACAACTAAGGCCTTGCAGACTTTTCTAAAACCATTGTTAAAGGAGCAGGAGCTGTACGACGTCTTCCAGATCTTCCCTTGTCCACATCACAAATAGTATCATGCTTCACACGTTACAGACACGGCAGTATTGAGATCTGTTGAGAAAAAAAACATACCCGATCTATTGGACACTTTGGCGTTATCACAACTGCAGAAGGTTTGGTTCTAACAAACTTATCCCCCTCTGCACCACCCAGTAGTAAATATAAAAGGGCACTTTGTCGAGACATTCCTTCAAATAAATGGCTACAGTGGTGACGTAGCCTCTACGCTCACTGAACCAGTGGCATATAATTTGATTTTTTCGCACTCTCTGCCTGGTTGTCAGCGGTGGCTTGGTAAATGTAAATGGCGCCCCGGAAATCGTATTGTTTTTTCGCTCTCTGTCATCATATCCCATATAGCAATTTTAATTTGCAGCAAAGTTGCTCTGCAAATCTGCTAGCTTGCAACAAATTTGACACGACAAGAGTGCAAGCTTGAAACAAGTTTACGCAAACGAGTTAGTCACCACGCGTCAAACTTGTCACAAGCTTGCGGCGTCAAACTCATTGCAAACTATAGCAAAAACAAAGTATAAACACAACCTCGGATTCGAACACGCGACCTATCGCTACCTAAACCTGTCGCCCTAATCATTCAGCCAGCTAGACTCTGAGAGGAGAAGATAGATTGCGCTAATAGATCGCACATACGATTTATTTTAAACTGTTTTCTTGATTTCATTAATTTTTTAAATTTTGTGTTGAGAATATGATTTGAAGTCAAAGAGAGAGCGATTTCGCTAATAACTACGTTTTGCTAGTAGAATAAATAATGAAATTAGGGTTCAAAAGTAATTACCTTTAAAATGGAACAAAATGTAAGTTATTATTTTTCAACGAACATTGACTGTTTTTTAGGTTTAATTTTGCTTATAAACGTTAAAATTTCAACATTAAAAAAAAGGCGATATAGTTTTCTTTAAAGTGCGATTTCTATATTTAGTAAAAAGATGGAAAATGTTTCAAAATTTTTTTTTATAAAAAAGTTAGTTTTTTCACAAATTATCATTGATTTATTGAATTAATTAAAAGAAGGACAGTCTAGGAAAAGCTATTAAAAATCGGATGTTTTTTAAAACAGAGAAAAAGATTATCTCTAAGTGTGCTATCATCTTTTCAGCAAACTTGTTTTGCAAGTGGGTTGGTCGATTATGCTTTGCTGTTTTGCAGGAAGTTTGCTGCAAAGTTGCCACATCAAGTTTGTCATAACAAGCTAATATCGAGAAAAATCAAACTTGCTGCAAGTATACATGCTATATGGGATGTGGCTTTACAAAATGTCATATATGCTGTAACGCTGCATAAGATATTGTACAATATCACAACGCGTTGTTAGATGTTCTGAATGCCGTACAACATCGTGAAAATATCGTAACAATATTGCAGAGCATGTGCTATCAGGGACATTTTGTCTCTAAAGCGCCCAGGATATATATACCCCCTCCAGTCTCTACACCAATGCAATGGACCACACAACATTGGAAATGTATTCCTGTGGAGCTATCTTGAAGGATACTTTTCCGACACCGTTGCAGGACTCTCGATGCCGCATAACTAGTGCATGAGACATCGTATTACCTGACCTACTGCAAAATGTGCATGCTGCGATTCAGTCTATAGTCAAGTATATTGTCGCTACAAGAACAGACTGTGCATAGACAATAAACAGGGCCTTACCGAGGGGGTGGCGAGATTGGCCCCCGCCAATGGCGCAGGAAGAAAAGGGGCGCCAAAATGAGTATTTAAAAAACTTAGTTTAAGAGTTAGATTGGTACGATCTGCTGTGCAAATAAAAAAGAATTTGAGAATAAGTTTTCAGTGGCTCACTAAACATAACAGGAGTGGCTAGTTGTTTTGTCCAGTAGTCAAGTTGTCTGGTTGTGACCCCCTTACAGAGAGAGAAAGGGCCTGCGCCTTTTCTTGGAACAAAATAGCAAGTAGCTTTATGTTACAAGCACTTTGAGTTTCTTGCTGCCGCAGGAAAAAAGTGTCCCTCCAGCAAGGCGAAAAGGGTCCTTCTTTGTCCATGGGTGTGATTCTTGCCTATAGATGGCAAAACAACATGCTTTTTGCATCTCATTTTACAGTCGTAAAATAGATGAAGAAGGGAATTCGCCTGCCCTAAGAATCTTCTTCGAACCTCTAAGACACTGATAAGAGGGGAGGGAGGGCAAAACATTCACGTAATTTGACTATTAAAAGCTCAATGGAAAAGGGGAATCGGGCTTTTTCTTAGAGTTTTGTGTTTCAGGGTGAGGTCTAATTTTATCTTGTTTATTATATTGTAGGAAGTATAAAGGGGCCTCTTCCTTTTGGACGAGTGGTCATTTGGTGTTTCTTTAGTGACAAATAATACGAAGGAAATATGTTACATTTCTGTTTTTGTTTCACCAGAGAGTGGGCGCATAAAGAAATACTTGGACATTTTCATTCTTCTCTAAAGGGATAAATTAGTTAAAGAGGTGAGCTCTAATTATTTCTGTATTTTTAAATTGCTCTTGTTGTATTAAATACTAGCCGCCTTCTACTGCCAGCTTATTCGCCCATTTTATTAATTATATATTATTTATGCCAACCAATTTTAAAAACGTCAACTTATTTAATTTTTCGCAAACTAATTTGAACTAAATTTTAAGGCAATATGTTTTGCATCTAAAAAAATTAATGTCTTTAATTTTTACATCCAAGTGTTAAAAAAAGTCTTAGGCAGAATGGCTCTTTAATATCATTAAATTCAATGAAAATTAATTTTTATTTCGATCATGCATAATTCAGATTTAAATTACATTTATTAATTACACTTTATTTATCTGACTATAACTTGAATATTTTACCTAATTATTACAAATAAATAGATGGTATGGTTTCCATCGAAGATTATCTGCCCTAAGTGAAAAAATGAATTTTAAATCATAGATAAAAAGTAAATCTATCAAAATAACACAGTAAATCTATTTAAAAAGTAAATTTATTTCAAGTAGCAAAAAATTAACAAAAAAATAAACTACAAAACCTGCAGTTCATTACAACAAAAGAAGGTTTTATATTGTAATAACCAAAATAAATTTGTATATCACGTTTTTTCACATAAGAGAAACATTAAATTCAACATTAAGAGAAATATTAAATTAAAGATTTGATGAATTAGTGAAATTGGTTTGACATTCAATCCAGCATTGTTGTAAATTATACATAAAAATATTTTTTTTTAAAAAAATTGTCAAATTTAAGAAAAAATTACACGACAACTAGACTGTTATCATTTGAAAGATAATTTTTTTGAAATATAAGACGGTGTAGAAATTATTTTTAAATGATAATATTTTCAGCTATTATCGTTGACCCCCCCCCAAATTCTTTCTAAAGTTTTAATTAATTAAAGTTAAAACTCACTGAGGTGTACTTTGCCACACTTCATAGTAGGTTTGTACCAAATTTGGCAACTCTAGGCTCAACGGTCTGTCTTGTAGAACGCCAACAGACATTCACCTATGCATACATACGCTTTTATTAGTAGTAAATATAAAATTAACATTATAGTAATGTTAATTATTAGCAGTACATTATAGTAGTAATTTTATATTTTGCTTGTAATTATGCATACAAAAGCATGATTACAAGCAAAATATAAAATTAACATTATAGTATTTCGCGTTAGACTTTATTGCTTAAAAAATCTATTGCAACTCTTCTACACCAAATTCATGATCTCTTGATTTTACTTGTCTTGATAATTGTAACTGATTTAACCATAAAATTTTACTTTGCAATGATGTATACAAAGATGATCTGCTCTGAGAAATCATTCGAAATGGAATGCTTCAAAGTGTATGACAGATTAATAAGTGAAATTAAAAAGCAGATCCGATATTTATCACACCATTTCTTCTGACTTCAGTTTCCTGTCAGGAAAGGCCTTAAATGAAATCTCTGTATCTTATGTCGAAAAATGTGCAGCTGATTTTGGTGCCAAGTATAACAGAGATATTGATACTTTGGAATTAGTAAATGAAGTAGCTACTTTCAAATTCCAGGTGAAAGAGCTGGTGAAAAACATTAGCACAGCTTCCCATCTGGATATTTTGAAAGTTATTTCAAAGTTTGGGTTAAGAAATGCTTATCCCAACTAGGGATTGCAATCCGGCACCAATTTCAATCCGGTCGGATCGGCCGGATTAAACACATCAAAACTATTTTGCCTTTTCATTCCAAAATCAACTGTATAAAAGATGATAAAGTGAGTGTATTACAAAGTTTATAAAAAAGCGTTAATTTCTTATGAAATCAACTTTTTTTACACTGTTATAATTAATCAACATTTACGTATGAATCAACAACAAAAATTTAGTACAGTGTAACTAGTTAAATTGTAATTGTTATATCAGCTTAGTAATAATTAGATAATGACGGGCGGTTAAGTTCAGTCTCACTTACTAGATTTCACAAATGACATCAATGATAACTTGTAATGTAACTTATATTATGTAAGTAACTTATATTAAATCTAACTAAATCAAGCTTATCAACTGAGATCACAATAATTAGGTATTTTGGACGCGCCAAGCAGTCTCATTCTTATAATTATGACAGTCATCATGAATCTGTTTAATCAATGGCACAATTATACAATAAAAAGTTTAAAACTTCTTCGTATTTTTTAATATACTTACTTTAAATTATTATTTTAAGTAAAACAATTAAAAAAAATCACTTTGGTTTTGAAAAAATTATCGTAGGAAACAAATAGTGTTAATTGTGCCATCTGTCAATCGACTTCTTACAGAGCTACAAATATAACCAGCGGCCTAGAAAGCCCTTTCTGCTTCTACACTTGTCGGTTTTATTGTCAACAAATACTCATGAATAGAAGACAAGTATTTTCCTCTAACTCCTTCACTTTCACATGCAATCATTTCCTTTTTTAATGTTTTCTCATAATCTTTCACTTTTTTTTTGGTATTTATGCTCTAGGTTTTCATATCTTGCTGGATTTGCATTTGTAATTCTTTCTGTAATGTCAAATCACTTTTCAATGACGATGAATCTCAGTTATTTTCTACTATATTATCTACGTTTTCTTTAAAGCTATCATCTTGAACAACTCTTTCTAAGATATTTTTCATTTCTAGCCTTACAACTTTTTTTTTCTGCATAGTAAATGTATCATTAGTTCGTCTTGTATCATCATCATCTTTTTTTTTTTAATTCTGTAAGTATATTAATATTCCTGTTTTCATTTTGAATTGGTTTCAAAAGTGACATGATTGTTTTAGAATTTTTAGACTAGTACCTGCAATGCAACACAAATAGGTACATACTTACAATTTAAAACATTATTTCGGTCACTATGTAAAAAGAAAGTCCTATTATAAAGAAAAACCAGAAATATGGATCGTTACTGAATTCATTTCTAAGTCTAATTATCTACTTAAATCATTCTCGTACTCGTAAATGCAACATAAACATAATTCATCAATCAATTGAACAATAAGAATGTCTATATGTGAGCGGGTGAGTCGGCGTCGAACGACTCGTACACACCATGCATTTAAGTACCTACTCTTGCAACAACGCGAGCATTTTTTCCAAAAAATCGGATTCATGTATTTTTTTTTTAATTTACCGGATCCGGTAGACGTCTAATGATGCCGGATCCGCCGGATTACCGGATCCGGTTTTCCGGATTGCAATCCCTAATCCCAACATCGAAATAGCATTGCGGATATTTATTAAAATGCCTATGAGTGTTGCATCTTGTGAACGCAGTTTTAGCAAATTAAAAACTACTTAAGGTTGAGTATGGGTGAAAGTAGACTGTCAAATTTAGCAATCTTGTCAATAGAGTACGAAAAGGCATCAAAACTAGACTTCAATGAAGTAATAAATGAGTTCTCTTCGTTCAAAGCAAGGAAATTAAAATTGTAATTAAAATATATTTCCGGATTTTTCACTAACAGTCATTACAAACTATTTATAGCTTTTCAATCAAATGTTACAGTGAATTCGTCATTTTGAATTTTTAATCATCTAGAGCAGCGATTCCCAAACTTTTTTCACTCGCATACTCCTTGATTAGTCTTTTTGACGTGAAAACGTCCTTCCGCTCGTTACAGTGATAATCGGTCGAACTTTCTTGTATGACAAAATACCGTCAGATTTGAATCGCTAATAACTACGAGACTAACAATGAGAAAAGAATGGTTCACCCCACAATGGACATATCTGTAAGAGTTTCGCGCATAGTATTTGTTTTGCCTGTGACGTCATCGTACCAGTGTAGGGGGAGGCACGTAATTGTTATGAATTAGCTTTATGTAAGGTTATAAATAAGTGTAGCGTGGAAACGCGTTTGGCTAGGAGGTTGATTCTGGTGTCATTTTAAAGAGCTTGAGGAGTATTACTAGGACCCAAAGTGAGACAATAAAAATATTTATCAGAATATAAGTAAAAATCGGTATTAAATTGAAAATTTCAAACTCCGCATGTTTTTTTATTATAACATCCAGAGTTTTCTTTCGAATTGTTAGAAACTTACAGAATACTTGACAATACGTAAAAGAAACATTGTATTAAAATTTGAATCCAAAAATTTGAATATTACTGGAAATATGAGCATTTATAGTTAATATTTTACTGGGCATACGCGAAATGTAGTTCTATATACTGTCAACAGATGGCACCCCCAAAACTTACTCTAAATAAAATATAAGAAAGGCGCAATTCGGGTCCGCGTCTTAGATTTTTCGTGAAAACGTCTGTATAAAATCATGAAACAAGTATTTCGTATTAATATATAATTTAATTATCAATCTCTTTAATACAATATTTACACAGAGTAGTATAATGGTTACAGAATGGATAAATCACAAGCTATTACAAACCCTTGCTACATGTGATAAACTTGTGATTTATCTATTCTGTAACCATTATACTACTCTGAGTAAATATTGTATTAAAGAGACTGATAATTAAATTACATATTAATACGAAATAATTGTTTTATGATTTTATCCCGACGTTTTCACGAAAAATTTACGGCACGAACCCGAACTGCGCCTTTCTTATGTTTTTATTTTTGAGTACCCTTACTGTCAACCCGCGTCGCTCACCATCTCTTCGCGAAAAGAAGTTTTTATTAATAACGCCAAGGACTTGGGTTAAAAAATAAGAATCAAACGACTCACATGAACTTAATAAAATTTATGATTTTTATTTACATTTTATTCCATTTTTCAAAACAGTAGTTGTTCAACGTCAAAACAAATGAAAATAGCATTGTAATAATTTCATATTAATATATGGCGAAAATTAACAATTACTAGATATTAATCTACTTTCTCCTTTTTCTTATTCCTTAAATAGGCTTTCGAACTTTTTCAAACGAACCTGATGAAACAAAATTCTAGAATATTCTTATATTTTGTGTTTTCCGCCATTACCAAAATCACTTTTGAGTACCCCTAACTTGTACCCCGTGTACTCCCAGGGGTACGCGTACCACAAGTTGGGAACCTCTGATCTAGAAAAGGTAATTTGATATTAATAAAATTTGAATTCAGCTCATATATACTCAACTCTTAATTTGAGCTCTAATTTCTTTTATTTCTAATTAGTAATTTATGTACTATACATAGTGCGAAGCAAATAAATTCTCTTCTTTCTTATGCATCACACAAAATCCAATGTTCAATAGCTTCAATAAGAAATAAGATATTGATTTTGTTTTATTTTCTGTCTTTTAAAAAATATGTGCAATTTGTAATTTATTTGATACATTTATTTTATTGCGTACAGCATTTTTCATGATAAGGCTACGAACACACGAGTCGGCTACGGTGAATTCGGCTGAGAGCTGAAAACGTGTCGGTGGTGTTCACACGAGGCGTTTGGCGAATCGTCGCTGCAGGGTGGCGCTGCATATTCGGCTTTCGTGGCCACATTCGGCGTTAATCTTTCTGAGTGAGTGATATACGTGGCTCAGAAATGGTGTTTTATTTGAATGAAGAATTTATTTGAAGAGCTCCCATCGAAGAAAAAATTTATTGCATATAATGAATAAAAATTTCACAACTTATAATGTATGGAACTGTTTCAGAAAATTCTCAATTGAATTCAGGATAACATACATTAGTATATAATTTTTTGTTTTCCAGTGTTTCATATAATGTTCTCACAAATTAAAGAATAACCTATGGATATTCTGCTTATCCTGATAAATAGTAGGCATGTAATTGAATTTCAAATAATTTTATTTTGATAAAAATTCCATTTTGAGTTATTTTTAAACAATATAGCAATTCATAATGATCATTGCATGTGTTATTTTGTAGGGAAGAAAAATAGCTTTAAAAAGTAAGTAATTTCATATTTTACAAAGGCTAGGAAGAGAAAAATTATTTTTCAATATATTTTTATTTATGATTCTGAAGTCAAATTTTTCAAGTAAATTAAATAAATAATAAAATTTGAACATAAAGAACTGAAAAGGTTATACCTAAAAGTTATAAGCTAAATACTGTTCAACTGACCTAAAACATTAATAATTTTCAACCGGTTCATTAAAAAATATATATTATCTGCTTTTTTTGCAAAGTATAAATATAAATATATTCTGAAATTTGTTAAAATTAAGGAAAAAATTGCACAACTTTGAAATTCACATCATTGAAATGATTAGGATGGAGTCACCGAATTTGGACCATCTGGACGTTGTTTACTGCACTGTGATGGAGAAATAATTTTAACGGAAAACAAGTAACTGAATTTTTTATAGC
>BGPR01004882.1:0-101935 GCA_013235015.1 Araneus ventricosus
ATTCTTTATTTTTTTAATGAAGAAACTAACTAAACAGAAATGACGAGTAGAAGGAGGAAAAGATTCTTTTCTCAATTGCTTATCAGTTTGTAAGTATAGGTATCATGTTTTTTATAACGCTACGACAAAGCAGGGATGTCTCTTTGTGGTACCATATTTTGATAAATAGTTTAGTAACTGCATCTAATATACAACTTTGTTTGCTTTGTTAAAATCTAATACAATTCGGATGTTTTTAAGTCAATTCAGCTAACTGAATTAATCAGAAACTAATGTAGAAAACTGTCCTTAGCCAAATATATACAAAACATTTCTTTCTCTCTAATTTTTTTTATATTACATACAAATGAACTTTAAAACAATAGTTTGTGCGATTATTGTATAATGAAACATTGAATTAGAAAGATACGAAAAAATATTATATTATGACTAGACAGACATTCAGAAATTTTTAATACAGATTGCGTGTTAGACATCGGTAGCGTTCTTATTATCAGTAAACTAAAATATTCGATAATTTATATGTGTTAGTTATATTAACGTTCCGATTTGAAGCAACACGAGGGTTATTTTGGGACGGATCTCGTAACTTTTAGCCGCTGTCGGACGACAGGGGCGACACCTGAGTTAGCGCCCCTTCTCCAAGTTTTCGCGCCACATCAGCGTGAGGATTTTTGATTTGGGGTGCAACAGCTTGATACACGACGGATTCGCAGTTGGATTGAGTTTCGAGCCTGATGCCCTCCAGTCCCAAATCTGGGGTCTTACCATTAGTCCACCGCGGCCTCAAAATTTATTGGATAAGCATAGGAAGACATTTGTATGCGTATCGATAAAAATTGAGGAATTATAATAACTTTCCAAAATTCTTTAAATGCTTATTAGCTTGCCTTTTGGTGAAAAGAAAATACAGCGAAAAGTAAAACTTTCGTTTCAGAACATGATCATGTTGAATATATCCTCACAGATGAATTGAAACGCAGTATTGTGTGCCTTAAGTGCCAAGGAATAATAACAAAGGAAACACTACAGAGGAAAGAGTGTAATCCATACGATTCTAAAACAGTAAAAAACTTTAAAGGGATTTGCTGCACTCCTTGAGAAATCCTTGATGTTTAAGTTCTAAAGAAGAACCAGACAAACTGCTCAGAAGACTTCGAAATTCTTTCTTTCTTTAAAAATCTTTAATATTGAATGAGAGGGAATTCCTAAAGTCATTTTCTTCGGAGGAAATGGAAAGATTGTATGCTTCTAAAACCGTCTGAAAGAGCAGGAATAAAAGTTTAAAGGTAGAAAAAGTTAAAGTACGTACCATGTGTAATTACTTTCAAATCCTTTTCCCTTCTTTTCTAAAGATTAGAAGCACATAATCCTATTCGTAATACATTTAGACGTGAAAGTTAACTTTGTACGATAACTGCTATATTTTTGTCCTTGGTAGAACTGCATGTGAGTGTTTCACAGCATTAATAGCTGCATTTACTTAATCCATTTTGTTAATATCCATGCAGAAGCTTTCTTTGAAAGTATATGTTTCGGATTTTTGCGAGTGGAAAATCTGATAATCACACAAATCAAATTTTATCATTGTGAAATTCAGATAAAAAATTTTCCCTAAGAGTTCGATAAAATTCATCTTTCTTTTATTTAAGTAATAACCAATGAAACATTTTTGGATAAATGCAATTATGAGATAACAACCTGGACTTTCAAAATTCCCTAATTCTACAGAAATAATGTAATTGAATCATGGATTAGAAAAAGAGAGAGAGCAGCGGTTCAAAAACTCTGATTCGTACGATTTTATGAAAAAAAAATATTTTCTTCATCTATCTTAACTTTTAAGTGAAATCTATCTTAACTTTTAAGTTTATATATCTACTTAACTTTTAAGTTAATATAAATGAAGCAGCCAAGTCTCCGCCAGCCTTCAAATATTTCTGAGAAAAACACAAGCTCTGATTTCTGTATATTCATTTCATATGAATTCATGAAGTATATTCATTTTATGTGAATCATCATAATGTTTTCTCTGAGTAATCGTAGTTTTCCTAACTTTCGAATCAGAAAAATAAAAGAAATAATAAATTTCAGTATTAATTTTGCTTTTCTTTGTTATTGTCTTTCATTTTATATTAAGCTATCTGATGCCCGCAACCTCGTCCGCATAGTAGTACATTATTGGTACCTTGTTTCTCGGGATAAAATATTTTCATATCTTTATGGTTTTATTTTAAAAAATATTTTTAAATGAAACAACATAATAAAATCCCTATCTCATCTGAATTGGTTCATTAAATTGACAATGTCAAGTGAACCAAAGATTTTTAATTTCTCCATAAGTTACTAATAATCTTTAAAGAATGTCATGGAATTTAATTAAGCATTCTGCTATTTAAGTTTTATTTAAGTTGATAGGCATTCGAGGGAATTCCAGTAAAGAACTTAATATTTTCCGCGCCTTCATTTTTAATAAAAATGAAAAAAATCTGTCCCACAAAAGATTTTTAAGATCTGGCAGTTTCTCAAAATATTTGAAACTGTCCCAAACGATTTTTTAAAAATGAATAAATCAATTTTTTTCATAAATTATTAATATTTTTTAAGAATAATGCAAGGCAAATCTATTTTTAAATCTCCATCCACCATTAAAAGCTGTAGGTAAGTTTTGAATCAATTTTTAATTAAAAAGAAATATCAGAACAATTTTCAAGATAATGATATATTTTTCAATATCAGTAAGATAAAAATGAAATCTTATTTAAATTTCTCTCTTTCTTAAGTTTTGGCTATCTTATAATCAATTTATTAAACAAGTCTTGGTCAACGCCATGTTATTTTCGTGCGCAAAGTAAGCACAGTTTTTAATAAATGAAAAATTCAGGGCTTGACATTTCAGTGAGGTATTGACGTTTAGTACCATACAGAACTCCAGACCTCTCCTGAGTAAAGCGCTTGAACCATTGCAAATTGAAATACACATGACTCACAATATCAGCCCGAATTTTAGCCATCATTGAACCGTTAACATATACCAGATTGGACACTTTAATTACAGAACACCACCCCAGTTCCCACGAACGAGCGCATCGACAGGTTTGGAATGGTGGTGTCTGAGTAAAATCTACTACCCGCTAACGTCACAAACCACTCTCAAAGGCCTGACGCTCTCGTTGGTGACCTCCAACCCGTTTCCCTTGACCATAGGGACACGCTATGTCGAAACAATCACGTGCCCGTAGACATCATTTCCGTCAGCGTCACCGACCCCTACTTGGGCCCAACTTCTACAACTCCACCAAACTAATTTCTACTTTCAACTTCAAAGAACTAACATCTCCACAACGCAGAAAAGAAAAAGGTAAGGAAAAGCGGGAAACTACTGACTGCATCTCGTTAACTACTGTCAACAATCGGGAAATACTTCGCCTCCTCAACAACAATCCAAAAATGAAGTATTGCAACGTCAGCCAACGTGAACTTAACAGCAAAAAAAGACAAAATTAAACAAAATTCTATAAACTCAGGGGGAAAAAACGAGTCTTCCACGAGAAGAGAACAAAGGGATAACTTTTCCCCTCAAAAGTCAAAAACAAGTGCTACTACATCACACCACCAATCTTGAAACCCAACAAAGGGATTTGCCTTCACGCCGTCCCAAGTGAATACTGCACCTAATATCACTAAACATTGTCAGAACAAAGGGTAAACCATCAAGCCAACCAAACGTGAAATAAAAGACACAACTCTTAAACAGAGACACAATCTAAGACTACAGTCAAGTTGACCCGGACTTTGAAACTTGGTTTTCGGTTTTAGGACTTTGGATTTGGACTTCGGATTACGGACACCTCAGAAAACGACTAACAACTCCAATCATCAACGGTGATCTAAACACACCACTCAAGGGAGGAAACAAAACAAAAAAAAACAGAGAGAAAAGAACCCTGTGCACCGTGGGATTGGGACACCCGTTATCCACCTAAAGAAGGCCGACTCCTGCTGGTACCAGATTGTACAGGGCAGTGGGGTTTGAATATCCGACGACCAATGCCCGGTCTAGGAGGATAAAAAAATACAGATAATCAGTAAGTAGAATACAGCTATTAAATAAATGCATAAGAATTAGAAAGTGTTCGTAAACGAAGAATAGAAAAGATGGAAGAAACTCGTTCTCGTGAGATGAATTTGGACGAACAGGAGAGATCTGAAGCAAAAAGCGATGTTTTTGTTCCATGTCCGCTATGTTTTTAGAGAAACAAAGTAGGAGGCCATTTTGAACTGCTATTGAAACGAACTGATAACGCGCGTGCAATGTATTTAATTTTATATGTTGTATTATATAAATCTGGTATTTTCTTTTTTTATGTAAGAATATTGCATGAGATCTAAAATACAAACTCGTATACTCACTGTTTATAGCTGGGTTTTTCTTAGTAGTCAGAATTTCCTTAATTACTTTTTTCTGTACAATATTGTACATAATATATGATGTCTGTATTATTAGTTGCAGTTGAATGTTCTTTCTTGATTAGGAATTCTGGTTCTTGAGTTGAGTTATTACATCGGAATTCAAACAACTACAAAGTCTGGGTTTTTCAAAAATATTTTCTTATATTTTCTCAGTTCCAACAACAAAAACACATTAAAAATTTTTAAAATGGAAATATATACACAGACAGAGAACCTATTTATAATAAATTTCAAAAGATTTATAAAAATATGTCTAAAAATATCGACAGGAATAACTTTCAAAACGCAACTCGCCATCATCAGTTCTCAGTTAATAATGTTTCCTTCCTTTTTTTTAATCTGTGAAGGAGATCTTCAGAGTATGCTCGAAAAAAAACGGAGCAGACGATAACAATAAAAGCATCGAAAATTAAAGTAAGCAAAATGGAATGCAAACCAATATTCATTTTATAACTTTTCGTTTTAGTTTAAAACACTTTTATTTAACTTGATTTGTTTCACTTTTAAATCTGCATTTTTAGCCCATTTTTCATTTCTCTTCTGATGCGCTAGATTCTCGACATTTTGTACACTTGTGTATGCTCGATGACAATGCACTATTTTAATACTTTCAGAAATTAAGTAAACCTACTGATATAATTTTCCGATTCCATATGGCTCATGCCACTTGGTAGTGAATTTTATTAAAAAGTATTTCAAAATGCTATAATATTTATAAAAAACAATTGTAGATTAAAAAGTAGAAAATGACTAATATAGGAGAGATCTCTACTTTATAGTACACAATTAAAAGTACACATCTAAAATCAGTTTCAATTAAATTTATTTAATCATATGATTAGGAACATTGCACAATTTCAAGTTCAAGATGGCAAATCTGTAAATATAAAAATACATTTACCTAATGTAACATTTATCTTCAAGCATATATTTTTTTAAATTTATATTTGAGTAATGTCGATATATATTGAAAACCTTTTCACTCAAGATATATTTCTCATCTCCGCATCTCTTCAAATTTTTACAAGAAAAACCAAATTCTATTTTTAGGCTATGTTTTACTCTCTCAAGTTAAAAAAATTTGGATTAATTTTAAGATATTTCTTCCTAAAAATAATGCGCCTTTCTAAATCAACTACATTGAAAAAGTAATCATTTATCTGCGAAAGACAACTTCATTTTCTAACAATAAAAAAATTACCTGAGATGAATTCAGGAAATCTGAAACTTTTCCACAACGATCCGAATTTTCCATTCCTTAATTTAGGATATCGGAAGCGGAAATAACATTTCTTGCTTTTACTGAAACGCAATTTAGAAAAATCGGCAGGAAACTATGCTATAAACTTCTTGCGAAAAATATTTTTTCTGTAACATATTTTTTGTCGTTAGTAAAGTAAGAGAAAATGTCTTTATCCTTTTCATTTTATATACTTTCCCAGTTCTTTTACAGAAGTTCCTTATCCTCTTTTCATTTTATAGCTTTGTGTCTTATTTCTCTTACACCGCCCAAATAAATTACGTGGGCTGTGGGTAAGCCATATAAAGAAAAAAACGAACGACTTTTGCACGGAAAAATTCGCCGTATGTAGAAGAAAAAATGTGTCAAAAATAATTTGAAGAGCTGTTTTTTGCCCATTTATTGAAAATATTAAAAATAAAACGTAAGATCTTCCTTTATAACTAACCAACGACTTTGTCTTGTTAAGTACTTTTATTGTATATTGTATATGGCAAAATTCTTTATTATCACGGGTAATTTGAATATTGTTAAATCCAAATCTCTTAGAGATATTATGATAAAGGGAACTAAATTTAGGCTTAGAAACAAAGTTGGTCATATTAGGATTGTTAATTCAATTAATCGTGACTTAGATATTTTTATTGCAAAGGTTGCCAGGAAATATCATTGGCCCATTGAAGGATTTGGAGAATGGAAACAGCGCATCTTAAAGGAGATAAAGAATAGAATTTATAAAAATAATAGTAAAAATATTAATAGAGGCATTTTCTTGAACAAGCATCTTAAAAAAGAAATTGAATTTTTAAAAAGTAAATTCATTATTACCACAGTTGATAAGGCAGGAAATAATTTTTGCATAATGTGTAAATTACACTTCAAGGAAATTATTCTTATTGAATATAATTCAAATAAAACATATAAACCAATCAAATTTGGCAAAAAAGAACTTGATAAAAGAATATTAGCACTTGCTAAAAAAACTAAAATTAAAACCAGTAATTTAAAATATCCTTACCTTTTCCCCACTATAAAATTTCATAAAAATCCATTAACTTTCAGATTTGTCACTTGTGGCACCGGTTGCTATAATTATCATTTTGGAAAATTTTTCTTCACATTTCTTAAAATTAGTCTTAACAAAATAAAAGAAGAAGGGAACTTTATCATTGATAATAAGACTAAAATTTTGAATTTTCTCAAAGAAAATAGAATTTATAATATTTATACATTATTGTTGTCATTATTAGTAATGTTTATTTAATTTTTAACTTAATTTTGAAGTTCTGATTTTGTGTATGGTTAATAATACATATTCCAAAGAAAATGATGGTTTTTAGCTCAGAATTCATTTATTTGCATATACGCTCTTTAGCTTTGCATTATGCTTTTCAATTATTTTGACAGACTTTTTTTTAAATGTCTGTTGTCGGTGAAAGTTAAGATAATATACTAAAAAATCGACCTATTAGTCTGTAAAAATGTAGGTTTAGTCTTGATCCGTCTGTCTTGTCTTCGTTTCGCTTAATCGCATCAGTCCTTCTGCGCGCAATGATTTTTACATCTCGCAATTTCCAGATACTACGTCAACCTAAAAAAATTATTTTGCAAAAAAAAGCTTTCAGTGATTTCGTGAAGTTAGCACGAAATCACCAAAAGTTTTTTTTTTATTTATCTATCTTCGAGAGAGAGAGACGAATCTATTACGTGTCTCAATTTTTCTCTCTCTTTTCGCTCAGTTTGGAAATAAATTAATGGTAAAAAATACCTTGTCATCTTTATCTTTGGAATGAAGTTTCAGGGCTGATGTATCTTAGTAAAAGAGTTTCATCTTTCTGACTGGAAGGCCACGGGCTCGAGACTGGTTCCAACGAAAATTCGCTGCTTACACGGTTCGTGTGCAGAAAGCGGAGGCCTAGTGGGAAGGTTTCGGTTTCGGGGCCCGAAGGTTCCATATTCCAAACCCGGTTCCACTTAAGATCCGTCATCTATGTGAGCCTGGTGCACGTTAAATATGACGCCGTGGATCAAACGTCCTGCTCCTGGTATGATGCAGAAGCTTGGAAAGAGAGGTGACAGCTCAGATGTCGTCCTCGCCATCTGACCGCTGTTGAAAATTTCGAGGTCCGTTCCATAATAGTCCTCGTGTTGCTTCAATGGAACGTGAATTTAATTAATTTGTAATTAACAAAATTATGCAAACAACAGATCAGTTCATGTTAACTCTGTCAGAGTCCTTCAGATGGTATAAATTTGGAATTTTGAAACGGTGTGGCAGATAAGAAGCCGTCTTCGTTATCTGACCAAATTGTGACATCCGTCACAAAGGAGACTTCCTGTACTTTCAAACTGAAAAGTTATTTCAAATTTACAAAAAATTTAGTTTTATGGAGTTGAACTTTCCTTCATAGTTTAAACTTCACTTATCAATTAGTAAAATTTCTGCTTTAAATCTTTGCTTTGCAATGCTAGATTTATTACTGGTGTAGCAAAGCTACTTAATTTAAAATTTAAAGAATGGCACTTTTTAAGAAAAGGCTATAGAAAAGAAAAATATTAGAAATTAAATTGTATCAATTTAATGAGACAATTGGACAACTCTCATTGTTCTGTTGCTAAGAAATTAAACGTATGTTCCAATATTACAGAAAAATTATTCAAAACTAGTATACTTGTGATTGCTTTAAAAGTAGTTTGCATTTCATAAATTTCAACATATCCGAAGTAAAGCAGTTAATTAATTTCCTAGGATATTCAAATGAATTAAAAAATGGGTACCAGAAGTCGTTAATTACACGAAGAAAGTACAAATATTTGAGCAAAGCTCCACAAAAAAAATGAACTCAAAAGATTAAATCTCTCTGATTAAAGAATAGTTCAAATTTAGAAGCTTTCTCGTTTTCTGCGCTAAAAACTCTAACAACCAGCTAATGAAATACTCACACGATACAACAGTGAATACCTGTTAACGAAACTTAATTTCCAAAAGAAATAATTATCGCTATTAAATATTCATAGACCTGCAGGGAACTTAATTACTGGGCACATATTATTAGAAGACTGTTTTCCACAGTTAATTTAATGCTGAGTGGTGACATTTTATTTAACTTTCTCCCTAGTCGCCGTTCATACACAACGAATGGGGTACTTAAGTGCTATAAACTTGTCAGTGAGGTTCCACTTTCCTTACTTTCAGACAATTTAAATTATAATCGGCTGTCAGGTGTTCATGCGAGAAAAACATAATTAAGCGAATAACATGGGCAGCTAGCATTTTGCTGGTAAATCTAGCGGATGTATAAGTACCCGATAGAATTTGCAATAAAATCAATTTCGAATTTATTGTAAAAGTGTTTTGGGGAGATTTCATGATCATCATATGCTTTTGCAATATATTCTATATTCTATTCGCGTAGCAATGTGTTTGAAGAATTTTGATTCAACACGGCATGATGACAGTTTTGATTTTACATCGCATGTAAGTTTCAGTATAATACCATCAAACAACTGAAAATTTAAAAGTGCATAAAAATTTAAATTTTCATGCAACTGCAAATTTGTCTGTGTTCCTGTTTTAATCAATTTCAATACTTGTAATACTGTTTTAATCTATTCAATGCAACGATCTAATAATTTCATATCGTTATTAATTAAACCCTTGAGTGCGTGACTAATCTTTTTTATTTGACTTATCTTAATTATACTATATATATAATCTTGCTTGAATGGACAAATATTTACTTTAAAACTTATCAATTCAAAACAATGCTTGCTCTTATTACAAAATAATTTCATAATTTATTATATTGTCCCCCTAATCCCAGAAACAAGAATGCTCATTGAAAGAAACAGGCACATTCATGCTTCATGCGTAAAAAGGTGACGGTGTGTCTATTTTCAAAGCAGAAAATTGAACTCAAATAATTTTACTTTCCTGTTATTACATCGGTTGTTTCATTTCTGTATCAAAAGAGTTATTGCAGCCGATAACAGCGATGTATATCTCGAAATAATTCCCTTTCTCGCCAATGTACGTCGATGACTGTTCATGGTTCTAGGACTGTTCTTTGTTTACCCCTTGCTGTAAAATAACGAGTCTAGCTCATTATTTGCTTTTTGTGCCACACCGTACATTGACCAGCTACACTCGCCATGTGACTAAAATTACTTTCAAATATGATAATTATTTATTTAGTTTAAAATTTCTAGTGTATTGAATCTAGCACTTTTGCATCACCTTTTATCACTTGTACGAATATCTCATATCTTTATCACATATTGGCTTCTATTAGAACTACTAAGCACAAGGGACATCCAAATTTTTTTCTTCATATTTTATAGTATTTTTGCAATTTTTGATATTCCACAATGACTTACAATTTTATTCAAATAAATAATAACTTTATTTAACAATATGTATGAATTATAAAATGAGACATGTTTTTTAAATAAAAATTATATGGTTATTTCATTCACATTTCTTTATCATTAAATCGTACCGGAAGGCGTTAAAGATATTTAGTTTGAAGTTTCAATATTGTTTTCTATTTAAAGTTTTGAGTTGGACATCCTTGTCTGTGTCTTCTGATCTAAGTTCTATTTATGAAGTGAAACCAGCCTTTTACTTCATTTCATAATTAATTAATTATTTTATTGTTCATTTGTGATGCCTTCCAAAACACCACCAACTGAAGGAGTCACATGTAAAGCAGTTAAAACTGCCTTAAATTTTTAATGCCATTGTATTGCTAAGTTAAAACGAGACATAAAAATATTTTCACCTTGAGGAATGCAAGATTTATCACCTAATCTATAAAATAAAGAAAAAAAAATGCATGTGTCTGTTGTCTGTCTGTCGGTCACAAAAACTTCTGCTAAACGGTGAACCGTAGCGACATGAAATTTGCATATGACATTATCTATGGTATATTTCTAAGTCAAATGTGATATTTTCAACTTTCAACATTAATTAATTCTTAATTATTTAATTAAATAACAAAAAATAAGCTAATTTCCGGCGTTCTCCGCCAATAACTTATTGTACGAAAATAATTTGTATACCATTTTAGAAAGCAATACATTATAATTTTAATAATACTAATTTCATTGCGGTACAATTTTATTTCTAATTTTAATAAAATTCCAAAACTCATTTTAAGCGCAGTTTGTAACAATGCTTTCTATCGTTATAAAATTAAGTTCAAATCAATTTATTGCTTCATCAAATCTTTTATTCACGTGTTTATGCCACTTTTAAAGCTATGATATGGAAATATTGCTTTCTCTTTGAACATTCAACTCTCCAAGGCAGACATTTTACTTCTGCTTTTATTTCGCAGCATATATACCTTTTAATATGGTTGCACTGTAATCCAAGACGTTAGTTGATTATTCTCTCTATGAGATGACTTATTTAATTTTCACAAATTTTTAAATGATCCTAATGACTGTGTAAAGTCCTTCACCGTTATTTAGTCCCGTTTCTATTGAACGGAGAGGACCTAGGGAGAAAAGAAATTAACATCTTTCGGTGTTTTACCGGTCATGCACTCAAATACGAAAAAGAAGACAATGTTACTTCGGTTAATGAATGAAATGGATAGCTCATACGTTCTTTTTTCTCTAATTTTCATAAAAATTTCAAAATTCATTTCGAACACGATCTGCAACAATTCTTTTTATTGTTTAATTAAATTCAACCAAATTTATTGTTTTATGAAATCCGAAATTTCCGTGCTTTTGCTACTGATAAAGTTATGTTAGAAAAATACTGTTTTCTCTTAATATTAACAGAAAAGCAGAATTTTTCTTCCGCTTTTATTTCGTAGATAGCACTTCTTTCAATATGTTTACAAAGCAATCCAATGATGTTAGGTAATTACTCCCAAAAAGCCATATTTCATTTAATTTTCACAAGTTTTTAAGTGATCCTAATGAGTATGTTAAGTCATTCAAGGTTATTAAGTCCAAGGTTATTCCCAAGGGAAAGGAACTAAGTAGAAAAAGAAGGTACACTATGCGGTGTTTTACCGAACAGGCCTACAAACATCTAAAAGTAGATAATAGTACTTCGAATAAAGGTAATAAAAACCAGGAAATGGAGCAGCTTCTGTTGTCGGCGTAGCAATGATTGGGAGGGAAAGTAGAGTATCACGGATTGCTAGATTCGTGACAGGTGGTTCAGAGTTCGGAGACAAAATTAAGAGAGCGTTTAAACCGTTGGTCGAGGGGTCAGATGACACGGGAGATGACGAACAAAAATAAACTAAAAACGATGCTACTAAAAACTGTTTAAGTTTAAATTGTTATAAGTACTTAGACCTGAAAATGTTTTTGTCCCGAACAGTTCCGGGTATATATTAAAAGTGAAAACATAGCGACAGCCTTTCTTACAAATAAATCTATTTCTGTTATCTTTATTTTGATGAATTCATATATGTTTTTATTTGTATTTCCCGTTTCAACACTCAGCTTAATGTAGCATCAAATTTGGGGAACCATTAGCATTATCAATTCGAATGCTCTAGTATTACGACTCAGAAATCTCATACGAAGTTTAATTTATAGTCCCTCAAGTGCTGACGTGCGCTGTGTTTCCTAAGCAGTTGCATATTACTAAAAGACGGTTTATTGACTATAGATCAACAAATCTTGAAATTCCTGCAGACAGTGTCTGCAATCAGATTATCCTTTAAGCTCTGGACAAGGTAGTCTTTAGAAGCTGATAGCAAACTCTTTGAACATCCGGGATATTACCTGAACACCAATTTCAGAATGACTTCGAAAGATAATGCTTTGAAGTCGTTAATTAGGAATGCATGACCTCTTCTTGGCTGCTTTTTAAACTCTGAGGAGTTCAAACAGAGCATGCAGAACATCCGCTGCTATTTGAAATAATTGTCTGGGGAATATGCTACAATGTTTTTTGAAATACTTTGATGCTTATTTAAATCAATACAATGGGACATAATTTTTCTGTAAATGACCTTAAATCAACTGTCAATTTCCTCCCAGACTCAAGCATTTAAATCTAATTTATTCCTCATAAAACCAATTTCCTAAGAAGTTTAAAAGATCTCCAAATTTATTTATCTTTATATACTACTGATCTTCAAGGATATCCCATAACATACAATGTATAATAAAAAGTAGATTCTAGGTTCTTGTCTGTAAACGTAATTAATTTAAATTTTTCTAGACATTTCCTAACTAATGAATAAATTGTTAATAAAAGAGTAACTACATTATATCTTCTTACATTAAAAATTACTTATTGAAATATTACTAAAACGAAGCCATTTTTATAGTTTAAAGTTGTAAATTAGTTATATTATAGAAGAAATTTTAGAACAAAATTTGCATTATTTTTCTGATAGGTAGTTAATATTTAATCTTTTCTCTTTTTAACATTACCGATGTCTTGAAAAATTTATAGATTACTAATTCATCAAAACTATGCAATTTGTATTTGATAGCAATACAGAAATGTTCAGCTAGCAATAAAAATGTTATGCTTTTAGATATTTGGATAATTTTGAGCATTCATTAACCTTTTAGCCTTTTGATTGAAATAAACCACAAAATGGTATGGAGTGGAGAAATGAAATTATTGATGGTATTTTGTTAATCTTTTTGATTGATTTTTTGATTAATTGAATTTTATAATGAGGCTTACGTGAGTTTAAAATCACCAGATTAATGCACGATTATTCCACGCAAGTTAAATTTTAATAAACAGATTACGAAATACTACAGGCCGTAATTAATAAGTATTTTATGTATGTATGTATGCAATGATGAACCACCTACATGTCTTAAATTTCAAATTCATTATCGAAGACTATACACAAGTGCGTATAATATACCATGTTATAAAGTATTTTGAGTGTTAATGTTTGATGATTACATACATAAGAAAAAAGAAAGTACTTCCAGAGTTTTTTGGAGAATTATGGAAAGGTGAAGAACTTTCCGACATAATTTAGAATCCTTCGCCTCTTCAGCTACATTCCGGTTTTCACCAGAAAATTCAAGACACACCTCCCTCTTAACCTATCAGGGACGTGAATTTCTGTGATTGTCTGAATGGACATGTGTTAATGGGGGGAGGGAGAAAAATGGCTCCTATAAAGGGGGTGATGGAAGTTTATGAAAAGAAATTAAATAAAGAGATGATATTAGTGGAGAAAGAACCATTCGAGTAGATGGTTTTCGAACAATGGCAAATCTTCACCGGAGCAAAAATTTCATAGAAGAAAAATTGAGATATATTTGAATGAACATCAATCGCCGCCTCAGCGGTTAAAACGTCTTAATCGGAAAAAATATGTTTTGCAGATTAATTTCTGTTACATCAAATGCTTTTAATGTAAATAAAACTAATAATATATTTTCCTATTAGTATTGTCTCTCTTTATTAATACATTTTATATAATTCCATTTATGCTAAATTAACTGAATGTAGCTAGAAAACGGTGGAACCTAGATTATGACCTATTTATTCTGATTATAATTAAGTCAAACACAAACCAAAACAACTATTCAAAATTGAACCAACTGTAGAAACCGAACCAACTACTTATAATGAATAATAAATTTTGCGAAAGTGCAGAACTGAATTAACAACAGTTTTGAATTATTCATCAATCTGTTACGAACATGGAAAGTCGCTGACTGGAAAGGAATGACTGGCAGCATTCAGGCCTGGATCACTGACCTTGGCGAAAAATTTGGCGACGAAGTATAGGATCTCAAAGGTGCTGGAATATTTTCTTGATACCTCTATTAGGAGAGGAGATACCCTTGAATGTGCTAGATGATTCCATGTGACGTCACGGCCTACGGATTACGGAGTGAGTGAAGGTTGATCGATTTTGAGCCTGTTGATCGACTGGGTTCGCCTTGGAGTGCGAACGTCTTTGGAATCTCTCTTTGTTGTTCTATCCGCTGTGCGAGCTAGTAAGCCGTTAGACGCCGAGCGGTATTGAGTAGAGTGTGGTGATCAACTGGAACGACTCTGAAGTTTCGTCTGCAGTATGAGCTGGTCAGCCGGTAAGCTGAGCGCTATTGAAAGTGCTGTGCTGTCATTATTAGGGAATTGCTGACTGTTTGTGTTGCTAATCTGTAAAGAGGTATTGTTCCTGTTACCTGTGATATGTGTTTTTCCTGCATATTTGTGAATAAACCTTCATTATCCATTATCCTGCGTGTTGGAGTGTTTCCACCACATACCCACAGAACGATTTTTGTAACAATACTTATATTTACATAAACAAACCTAAGAACTTTACGACGAAAAAAGAACCATTTCCCTAAAAATGAAAAAGTCTTAGTAAATCATTTAATAATGCAAAACCTGAGTAGTATTAATTTCTTCGAAGCAAAATCCAAACAAATTTACTACACTATAATTTAAAAAGAAAAATTCGAAGAATTCGATTATTTAAAATTAATAATTCAAACACCAAAAATTATTAATTTTTGTCTTAATTGAATGTCACAAGATCTTCATAATCCTAAAGATTCCTCTTTAAAAGAGGTCACCTAAAACAAAATAATATTAACTATATTGTAGAATCGATAGAAATTCCCAATTTAAAGTGGGCAAAAATATTTATTATGATTGATTTCAGTAATCATTTTATGTACAAAACAGACAAGGACTATATTCAGAATTATTTGATCATATATATCACTGACAGAAACTTCGAAACAAGTCGATCATCCGATTGTGAGGTTGAATTCGTAAAGGGATAATGAACCCCAATCTAGATAGTATCGTTTAATCGGCGGAAATCGTAAAGCTGAAATGAGACATAGAAAGGTGACACACTTTCGCAGATTCGTAGATATAATTAAAGATACAGATAAGGTAGGAAAACAAAAAAGAAATAATACCGAAATTGTAGATTATTTCACGCATGTTTGAAGCAGATTTTCAAAAATATCGATAACAAAATATAAAACCTGCATTTAATGTTAAATAACTGTTTATGCTCAAAATAAGAAAAAGTTTAATTCCTATATAATTATTGGATGAATTCTATTAACTCATTTTTTTAAATTTGTATTGCATATAAAATAAAATTATAATTATATTTCTTTATTTATTATTTTTATGGTATCAAGCAGGGATTGAAAAATCTGATAATGATTTTAAGGATTCCAATAAATCTCTTCCATGTCATTTTGTCATTAATAGAGCCATTTTTACTTCCTCGTATACGAAGAAAAACTATTGTAATCACCAGAAAATTCGTCTTCGAAATATTGATGAACCTCCTAGAAGCTAGCCTTCAGCGAGACAAACTGTTTGACATCGAACGATGCCGTCCAATAAAAAGAACGCACCTTTTTATGGTTCCAGCATACTGTAAAAGAAAAGGCTCCTCCCTCTCTTTTCTACCCAGCAAACTGCCATTCCGGATGATATATGAGTCTGTACGTCATCCTGTAGATATTCCTGTCCAATCCATCAGACCACCATCTCGATTTTGTTAACATTCGCGAACAAGATTGGGATTATTTCTGCTACCATCTACTCTCCATACGAAAATACTATATTTACCCGTCTCCAAACAGAATCGTGATTCTTTCATGTACAGAACTTCACGCCCCTCTGTGCACCCCAACTGCGATGTTCATTCACTTAGTTTTCTTCTCTCCACGATGGCTTACGGTTAAGGGAACTCAAACAGAAGGTCTACGTGGATACAATCCATATTGATAAAGGCAATTTCGTACAGTTTATGTCAATGTATCTATCTCATCTTGTAGCCTGAAAAATCTCCTTTTGCATATATAACACCTTCGCAGAAAAGTGGCATTTCTTGTTCTGCTTCGATGGGTTGTTAATAGACAAATAACTGTCTTCGGTTCGGGTTTGTTGCCATACGAACATCTTCAGTAGTTTCGAATCGTTTTAAATGTTGACAAATTACACTTTGAGACGCACCAAAAAATATTCCACCTGTCTTTTTGATGCATCTAATTCTATTTGACCAATTCCCTGCCAAGCTATTGATTCTGGTAAATCATTACATTGAGGAATTTCTCGAAAGGTTTCTGCACGAAGTATTCTGTAAAACCTAATGTCGCGCATCGGAAAACCATAATATAGGATTCCCAATCTTTCGACGGTTTTCCTGAATTCTGGAAATTACATTTTATGTATGGCGTCACTGACGCTGTTTTGCATTCTCACTTGGGGAGGCACCTCAAATATGGGGATGAGTCGATGAGAATCTGCCTTATAAGTAAGACGAGTCTCGCTTCTCGGTGGAACACAATAATGGTGTGGGGTCAAGTTACCTCCAACCAGTTGAGGGCCGTACCTCTGTTCGAGGGGTGGTCGTATGTGCTGCCAGTAATGGAGGTTATAATATGGGAGCCACAATGCCTGAATTATTTGTAGTGGCGGCCTGATCATAAAAAGAATATTCTTCTTTAATGTCTTTAAAGCACTACATACGAATTCAGTATTCAGCATACGAATTAAATATTTTCATGTTAGATCAGAATAATTTTGCGAAAATTATATTTTGAGCAGTGTATTTTAAATCAGAAATGCCGATTTATGAGCTAAGCATAAAAACATTTTTTAATTTGCATCAACAAGCATTTAGAAATTTCAGAAGAGGAGAAAAGAGCTAAAACTGGGTACTTATGTTCAGTATGTACCTCACATTTTGAAACATGTCAAACACTAGACATGAAAACATATATTGTTCTTTCAGAAAACATAATGTTCAGTAAACTTTCCAAGTACGAGTTTTAAAAACCCTTTGAAATAGGGATGGGAAAAACCTATCGGTTAAAAACGAAAACTGGTTTTTTTGGTAATTTTTTTGGCCCGGTTACAAACGGTTTTTTTTAAATACAATAACCGTGTAAGAAAACCGGCCAAATTGGCCTTGGAAAAGAGATAAATTAAAGAAATCAGATTACTACTATTCACTGGGCGTTGGATTTTCTTAGAGAAAGTCTGGGTTAATATTTCTACAATTAAAATAAATTTATTTATAATCATTAAATAATATATTTGCTACACTATTTTAAGTACCAAAGGAAGTTCATCGGTCATGTGCATGATTTTGTTTTTGTGGTAGTCATTGAGTATCATAGTAATACTTTTGATTCAATCATTACCAACAATACACTAATCCCACAAGTTGGAGTTTATTTGAGTTAATTGCCCTATAACCTCCCGAGTCCTGTAACCTATCACAGGTTATTTGAGTACAACTGTTATTTAATTGCTCAAGTCTCAGCCTATCAGTGGTGTAGTTGCAAAATAAGCAGTTCCGGGACTATCTAAAAGCAGTATCGGAACGCCCTAATCTGGGTGACAAAAATTGCTCTACTTTTAGGACGTTTTCGCAATTTTTTATTAGGGAAAAGTGGGGTAAAACCGAGTTGCTAAGGTTCGAAGGCCTGTTGGAGCTCAAATATTCGATAGAGAGCTTGTCAAAATTTTTTTAAAAATATTCATTGCTTATCGGAGTACAATATATTTTTCCAGAAAAGTCACAGTTTCACTACTTTTTTTATCAATGATTTTTATATAAGAAAAGTCAAACTACCCGGTTTTAACCCACTAGTGGTGTAAATCCGGGTACACATGTTAATGTTATGAGAAATTGGGAAAGCTCGATTTCTAGTGGAAAAGTTGCAATCGTTTTTATTTTATATGACAATTTACGAATATTAGTTAAAAAAATTCGCATGTAAAGTAGTTGTCTTCGCAGCTTTCGTGGGCACAGCTAAGAGAGTTGTTATATTAGATTAACCATTCTTCTTTATTTCAATTAGAGGATCCATCATTAAAATATAAACAATAAACGTCTTATGTGTTTTTATCTTTTTTAGCGGAAGAATCATTAATATTGACTGTTACGGTCTTACGCCACTAGGAGTACCCGATTTTACCCCGAGTGCAGAGGTTCTAAAAAACAATTATTGGACAATTATTGGAGGAAATCCTTATTGTTTGATAGGGTATAAATCCTTAGTAAACTTATAATAAGCTGGAATAAAAATGGTTTTCAAAAGTGTAATGATTTTTAAGTAAGGAAAGTTTAAAATCAAACGAACATTATAGAGTTGACGTCTTATAACAAATGAACCTTCACAGAAGCAGTGAATTCAACAACTACAACAGGCCACTATGACTGTTCCTTTTTCTTGACTAGTTTTTAACTTCCTTCCCTTTTCTAGACTTTTTATTTTTTTTTCTTCTAGAGTGTAATTCAGTATCTGTCCGCTAGAAAGAAAGAAGAAATAATTTTGCCAGAATGAAGGGTTCCCGGCTTCACTCCTCTACCTGGTTTTACCCCACTCTTCCTTATATATTTCGCGTAAAAAAATCAGTGCCGGAACGGCGTTCCGGATTCACTCCAGTCCTGCAGCCTATCCCACCATTTAAAATTCGCCAAGAATGATTTCTGGCACAGTCATTTAATTCGTGTAAGAAATATCGGATATTGGAAATTTTGGGAGACGAGTGTTAAGGAAGCTTCGTTGTCCCTTTTAGTGAACATCGTCGAAACATAGAGAGTGCGTTAAAGAATAATAACCCTGCGCATAATGCTACCAAAGTCTATATCAAAAGCTGTTGAGATCCTTAAAAACAAGAGTGCAAAAATATTACAGAACTTTCTAATGTTCCATGACTCGTTCTCAGATCCCCGCCACATTACTAAAAGACTAATTACGAATATATTAGACGATAAATAGCCCAGTGGGTTGATTTCCTTTAAAAATGCATGAAAAAACGTTGTTTTTTCTATAAGAAAAACGAAAACTGGTTTTTTAAAAAACAGGTTATTTCGGGCCCGAGGTGAAATAATCCGGTATAACCGAAAACCGATTGTTTTTGAAAAACCCGCCATCCCTACTTTTAAGAACAATGGAATGACTCTAGCACAGCAGAAAAAACTGGAATCTATGCTGTTCCAAATCAGTAATTTAAAGAAACTTTAAAGGATTTCATGTACTCTTTTGAAAATCCCGCCGTTTAAATTTTAAAGAAGAATCGGACTAACTGCTCAGAAAGAGAATTCGAAATTCTTTTAGAATCTTTAATATTGAATAAGGAGAAATTCCTGAAGTCAATTTCTTCAGAGTAAATGGTAGAATTGCATACTTAAAAGATGGTCTGAAAAAGGAAGGATGAAAGATTTAAAGTAGAAAGGTTGAAGAACATACGATGTGCTATTACTTTCAAGTCATTTTCCCTTCTTTCCTAAAGAAGAAAAAAGATTAGAGACTCATAATCCTATTGGTACTTCACTTAGATGTAAAAGTTAACTCTGTACAATAACTGTTGCATTCTTATCTTGCTGAACTTTATGCGAAAGTTACTCAGATGTAATAGTTACATTTATTTAATCCATTTTGTTAAAATCCATGCACAAGCTTTTTTTTTAAAAAAATGCATCTTTCTGCTTTTTAACATTAAAAGTTCTGATAAGCAAAATAAATGAAATTTTGTCAATGTATTGTCAGATGATGAAAATAATTCCTGGACTCGAATAAAAATAATGTGCCTTTTAATCCTAATGATAATTACTGAAATACTTTCAATTGAATACAAGTATATGATTATAATCCACATTCTGAAAATAGTTTTATTCATGCACAAAAATAAAGAAATAAAAAGAAGGGAACTCCTATTTAAAAGCATAATAATTTTATCGTAAAATGAGCCTTTTTTATAAAAAAATTGATGATAACCCCAACGTTGATCTTTTATCACCTACAATGTATTAACCTTTGGTCCGGCGCAATACAAATGCTAACACGTTCGGGCGCAAGTCATATGTGAGATTAAAAGTTAAATTTTTACTTAGGTTTAAGGAAAAGCTTAGCAAACTGAACTATTTGGTCTTACAAAGTTATATTTCCGTTTTCAAATAACTTTTTTGTATTTCCTTGCAATTTTAATCAACAAAATGTTCAGGAATTCAGGAGGGAGTTGAGGTTTGGTTTCCCGTAAGGTTCCTTAGCAATGAAAACTTTTGTCGTTGAAAGCCTGAAATAATACGACATTTTTAAAACAATATATTGGAAATAACGATCAATATCATTGAATTAGAGGCTGGGACACATGTATACGAACTTTTGAAGGTATAGAAAAAGAAATATTGATAAAAATGTGGGAAATTATAAAAACAAAAGGAAAATCTGCCGCAACTCATCTGACATATTAATGTGCCCCCTCACGTACATCAAAAGAGCACTAAAGAAAATTACCCTAGCTCCTACCACTCAGAGTAGTGTGAGTGGTAGGGAGCCAGGAAGCTACTAGACTTCCAGCCCCTTTCTCTGTAAAATCCCCACTTAGTACAGAAAATATATATATGGGTGCTTCATCTTACAGATTAGATGCGCCCGACGGAAGGTTAAATTTAGAATGCGATGTTTTAATACAAGCTTTATATAAAAATACTATCACTATACAAATAAACATGAAATCATAGAGGAATTTCAAATAATGGCATACAACTTATAAGAAACATGATCTAACTTTCAATGGTAAACTTTATGTTGGCCTATACATGTTATATGATTTCATGAAAATATATGCATATTAATTAGATTTTGGGACTAACGACTTTAATCCAAGCAACTAAATTACAGTATTAAAAGGATACCACTTTAATATCTATTCAAAATTTTTTATTCAGATTTTGAATTCTACAAGTTAAATCAACGAAATGCCGGGTTAAATCGACAAAAAAAAGAGGAAATAATTTTTATTTTGAGAATTCATCGACCTTCTTAACTAGTAAAAGTCAGGAAAATTAATTATTTGTTGACATATTAAAAGAATTAGTTTTCTGTAGAAAAGAAAAGAATTTTTTCTTCAATCTAGTTTTATGAGTAAAATTTTATAATGAATGTTGCTTCAAGTAGTCTTTCATTGTTATTCAAATAAACCAAAAGAGAATAAGATGGGGTGAACTAAAAGTTCATACTTATTTTGAATGCAGTATTTTATTCTCATTCGAAAAAAATTCATTGAATATGTGCTTGCCTATCATTTGTTCATTTGAACTATTACGACTAATTAATTGTAAATTATTTCAGTTTGATACGAAGTACAGGTCACTTGAGTCTAAGAGAACGTTTTGCAAGCTATTTATTATTAAGCTAGAATTTAAAGCTGGCTTGATGTGCAATGCTTATTTCACTGCAATATTGGTAGTTATCGGTAATTTTTTGGCAAATTCAGTTACAATAAAACAGTCTCGAAATTTAAATATCATATTGCTATCTCCCTTAAGAGGACACATCAACGTTAAATAGTATCTCGCGAAAAGTGCTATTTCATTTCATTTATTCTGATAACCGTCAACTGATCGTTGAAAGTGAATGCGAACCTTTCATAAGAAAATAATATCATATCTTTTTGCGTATGATATATTTGTTTACTAAAGGTGGAAATTCACGAGACCTCTGTTCCACGCCATTTGAGGCCAGCTATTCCAAAACTCGTCATCATGCCAAAATGCGATGACAAGGCTATAAAACTTAAATACGATCGTGGGTAAGGGGAAGCGAGACTCTCTCACAAAAGCGAAAATCACAAAATGGGGAGGGGAGAGTGAAGCTCTCTCGGAAAAGCGGGGCGGGGGTACTGTTTTGTAAGCCCGATGAGGGGTAGGCATAGTAGCCCTAGGGGATTGAAGTGAACAGCTGTGTGTTTTATTGAGAATCCATGAATGATCCACCTAATTGTTTAATGATTTAGTTAATTGATTTGAATAATGTTGACTCTTAATGAAGCGTGATTATTCATCATTGTGATGCGTAACTTAATCTTAAATATTAATAGTTAATTGTTTAAACGTGAAAACATGGGGGCGTATAAATTAAGCATTTTAATAAATTAAAATCATGTTTTCTCATTTTTGTGAAACAAAATAAATAATTTACTTGTATTCCAAAAAGAGTAATCTCAAATTTCTCAGATTATTAAACCAAGGAAGATAACGATATTTTTCATTCAAAATCTATCATTACCATGCAGTTAGATAATTAAAAGAGTTGGTAATCCAACTCTCTTTGTTATGATTTTAAAATCATTTAAGTTACTTATTGATTAATCGAATAGTCGAAGATCTTCTGCGGAAAATAACTCGTTAAAGTTTGCTGGAAATGAATATTCATTGATCATATCTTTGTTTCCAAGTCTTATTGTCAACAACTTATTGTTCTAGAATTTCTAAAACTTGTTTACACACACAACTGCATCTTTTAAAGTTTGAATACACATAATAGATATTTTGATATCGAATCAAAACTGAATTCGACATTTTCTTAAGGAAATACGTAACAAAAGTATTATTTAAAACTCCCGAAACAATGCATCAAAATCGTAAATTCTATTCTTAACATCGAATATGTTGATCAAAAGAAAGAATATAATTCTCATGTGGTTGGTGTGTCTCTAGAAGCGTTATTCGATGCTGAAATGCGACTACCATCTAGTATTGTATATTAAATTGCTTCTACTATTTTCGAATTCCGTTAACGGGTTGATAAATCAAATCATCAATAGCTCTAATAAACACAATTATTATGAAACATACGAATTTATCATACATCAGAATATTAATTTCGCTTTGTGCATCTGCAGGAGAAATAAGTCATTTTAATGTAAATTACTGTAACTAAAATATTTTGTACTAGAATACTGTGGCCATAACACTTTTAAAACATCATTATTAATGATTTTCTGCTTGAAATTAAAACTTAATCTATCTCTTTTTTTCAGTGTTATACCATAAGATTATATCAAGATTCGAATAATTTAACACAAATCTCAAATAGAATAGATAGAAATGAACATAGACCTTCTGCTAAATTTAGAAATATTTTCACTGCCTTTTCAACGTTCTAAACCATTATAACCCATCTTATTATATAATAAAATGGGATGTAAACTGTATTACAAGGAAGTTGAGTTGATCACGTGAATAAAATAAAAGGAACCATATTGTTACGAATCTGTAAAACAATTTTTCTTGCTATGTTAGTTTGTGGTTGGAAAGAATGTTTTACAGAGATTCGTATTGGATGGAACCCAATGACGCCCGACTTTGGCGATGAACTTGGCGATAAATTTTGTGACTCTGGCGACAAAATAAAGGTCTAAGAATATACTAGAATCATCATCCTGATTCCATTAGGAACAAAAATATTGAGATTATTCTAGACGAGTCCATATGACGTTACGCACTGTCAGCAAGACTATAAATACTCGGAGTTGCTGAAACGAATGAATGTGTTTGTACGCCTTTAGAATCTCTTTGGTGTCTTGTCCGCGGTGCGAACTGTTAAGCTAAAACACGCCGAGCGGTATTGGAAGTGATGTTGCTGTTATTATTAGTGATTTTCTATCTGCTTTTATTGCTAATTTGGGCAAGTGATGTTCTTTTCGTGATACCTGTGATTCGGGTTTCTAGCATATTCGTTAAATAAAGCTCCATTTTTAGCTATCCAGCTTGTTGGACTGCTTTTATGGCATTGCAATCATATGAGAAAAAAGTAACAGCGTATGCAATCTAACCTCTTATTGTGCTTTGATTTACAATCTGCTAAAACGATGAATTCTTTTTCCAAACTTAAAGATTAAATTCCAAAATTAAACCCGTGAGGCTCATTTCACATGCAGCGCATGAAAATGAATTGGCTCTCAGGAAAATAGTAATATTCAATAAATTAACTGATAGTTGCGGTGTAGTTAAAAATCAAAACTAGTTGAATAAATTTCGGGAAGAAAATCTTCATATGAATTATTTATCAAATAAGTTTATTTATGAAATTTTAAAAAAATATATGGCATCGAACTTTTATTCATGAATTCTAATAAGTTAGTTATTCATGAATTTAAATAAGTTTTTATAATTTCGTCAATGTTTCAGAACTTGCCCTCGGGTTTAAAATAAAATTATTTTTCCTATCGAAAGTTGCTTCTTTATAAAATCGAGTAATATATCGATTAAAATTTATAACTTGCTAATTATCCAAACAAATACAGATGCTAACTAAGGCATTGTGCATAACACATTTTAACAGATTTAATTAATGTTTGGTTATAAACTATTCATATTTTAAATTTTAAGATCGATGTTACGCTGAAGAAAAACAGAAAAAAATCACAAGTTACAAACAACCATCTATCTAATTAAACATCTTTAAATTCATTATTTTCAAAAAAAATAATAATTCTTTTACCTCTATAGCTTGAAAATTAATACTTATTAGACATGCAAAAGAAAGTTCCAGTACATGCGCATTTATCTAAAGAAGGAATTTTCTCTTTAGAAATTAACGAGCTTGTTTTTGCTTCATTTACAAGATTTTGGTGAAACACAAAAAAGGTTTACACTATTAATTAATCAAGAAATCTCATTCACAGGAATTTCTCTTAATTGACGCGTTTGCAGTTTCTCTACGCTCCAAGGACACTTTAGCTTTTGAAATATTTTTGCGAATAATTAATGAATACCTGGAGAAAAAAAATCAAACAAGCTTATTCGAAGGATTTAATGCTTTTGTGACTTCCCTCGAAGAAAAAAAAATTAACAATTTTTAATGGAGAATGGCTTTAAACGGAAAGAGAAGCATTGCGTAAAACATGTGAAAGCCGTCTTTTATACCAGGGCTTTTTCAGCAGCTCTTTATTTCATTTCACGCCATTTTATTAATTTTTGTCTCGAAATAAGTAAAACTTCAAGAAAAATTGTGAAATATTTTAAATTTAGTACTATAAATAAGTTATTTTAATACATTTGCAATAATAACGAAATTTGTTAGATGAAAAATTTAGTACGTAATACATTGCTGCAATTTTTGCTTTCAAAAATTCAATGAATGTATTTTGCTTCTACCGTTAAGTTCGTGTCCTGGAAAAATTTACATTAATAAAACGATGTTAGCTTCCAAAAAATTTAAGAAATGAAATTCCAGATTTGTATTTCAATTAGTATAATTTTACCAAAATGTAATGATTTAGCTCAAAAATTAGATTCTTTGCAATATGAATATTTAAAAGTTCTTGTCCAATACTACCTGTATTAAAAATTTGAAACAATGGAAATGAAAACTCTACACAGAAATAATATAGTATTACACAATTTCGTAATTTTCGACTGTTATTTTATGTGAATTTCTGTAAAATAATAACAGATATTTAACTCTTTAATCCCTAGTTGTCTTTTTTCCTCTAGTCCCTTTAAAACCGGGTCTTTTTGGGAGGATGCGACATGAATTGGACTCTTCCAACATGGGTGGTCATTTACCCCCACTACCCACCCTGCTATTACCTTCCCTTAAAGCACACGAAAATGGGATGTGATGGGCAAGGATAATTGGACCCCCTACCCCGCTTATCACCTAAACGATTTCAGAACCTTACCTCCCTTTAAAAGAAGCGAAACGCCTCAGACGGGCCTTCGTCGCTGTTTAGGGGAAATTTCTAAGTCGCCCCGGACTGCCTAGCTCGGTATGAGAGGGTTAATCCTAAATAGAAGAAAGGTTTCGTTAAGCGATGCATTTCTTTCTGTTGAGTGATAATAAGTGTGTTGAAAGCAAACATCTAGTATATGTTCGTGGGTTTCAGCTCAACGTTTCCAAGAAAAAAAAACAGCGAAAATGTTCTTTCCTCGAATTTTTCTTATGCTTACTTAATATGATGAGTTTTATGTTGAGCTACACAGTATAGTAAAGAGAATCGAGTATGTATTTTGTGCTGTCATTCATCTGGTTCGTGCTTGAACCAAGACTATTCCGAAAGAAGAGAAAAACGCTCAGTTTCCCAATTTCTTTGAGTTTTGGATTTAATTTGACTACTTATCGATTCTGTACTTCAAATCGTAAGAAAGAAGGAAATTTTATTGGATAGAAACAGTATGTGTGTAACAATATGTAAACAAAACAATAAAAGTGTGTGTGTGTGTCTGTCTGCTTGTGTGCGTGCTAAATGATTTACAGGAACACAAATCTATGAATATCTTTTACGCAATACAAAATATTCTAAATTGTTGCATGAATCTTACCACTGCGAAAACAAAAAGGTAAATAAATGTTTTTCTTTAAATAAGATTGTTCTATTATTATCTGTCATGTGAGAGGGAATGCAATGCTTTGATTTCCAACTTCAAACGAAATGCTTCTAATAATATAGAAAATACATTAAATGCACATTCTAAATCTAAAATTTCTTCTTACAAATCAGTTCAACAATATCATAAGTAAATAAGGTGATTTAAAACTTTTATTTTAAAGTTTTTTGAAACTATGAGTTCATGGAATTTAAGATGGCATTCATCTCTTCCATGCAAATCAAACTTAAATTATTTAAAGATTACATTGTAACTGAAAATTTTGTAAAACATTTTATTTCTTCACCCATCTTATAAGAAACTTTCAAGTAAGAAGCAATTAGGAAGCACTCATACTCTATTCAGATTTGATTTGAGCTCTTTTGAGAAAAGGAGTTGAAACCTCTTAACGGAACCCTTTTCTTATAACATTAAATATGAATATTATGGAACATCTGACTCTAACAATACTTCCAGAATAATTGCTATCTCCAAATATTCAAAAACTTTTCGAAAGAATATTTTTAATATCCGTCGGTGGAACTTTCAGCTGCTGCTCGCATTTTCATAAGAAGATCTGAAAGCGCCACAATAACAAATTTAAAGAAATACTTTATAAAACCTCCGATTCACCCTTTTCAAATCTTCGATTCTTCGCCGAAGTTCGCTTTATGATCTTCGAAATATTTAGTTTTGGAATAAAGTCTGAGAAAATTTTTTTTTTGTCTGAAAATAGTTTCCAAAAATATGATTTATAAGAAAAAGAATAATGTGATTTCAATCTTGTGGAGAGAGTTATAAACGAAGTCAAATACTCATAACAGTGGAAAAGTCGATTTATTTCAATAAATATTACTGACAAAATATTGCGTGGTTGCAGAAAAATTATTCTTGAAGATAATGTATCATTTTGCATATTTGAACATCGCTAATTACACCTCCTTTATAATATTATTTCCCAATACGCATATGATATTAAAGAATATTCTTATGTTTCACAATGCTGTAAATATGAAACATCATTGTAAATATAATATTCTTGGATACTTCAGAACACTGCGAATCTTGAACAATGTTGCAAACCCATTTTTTATGATATTTTCTATACTGAGAATATTTAACAGTGTTGTTAAAATATTGTACAATATATTTGTGGTGTAGGAAATCTGCATTCCCATAAATAAAAATATTAAAATAAGTGCAGAATTTTAAAAGCTTTTAAACCGCAAAAAATACAGTCAAAAATTCGTTTACGAATTTAATTCTTTCCTGAAGGATGTTCATAAACCAAAACTATTCTACCCATAGGAATTAAAGTAAAATGGACTAATCCGTTCCTGGATCCCAGATGACTGCTTACTTAAACTTTTATAACAGTGATTGTTGTACAAATTCTTAGCTAAAAAACAATGGAAACCATTAAATTTATCTCAAAAAGATAAACAACTAAGCAGGCCAACATTAAACTTAGTTTTACTATAAATTGTTTAGAGTAGAAATAGCTATGTAAGTGAAAGATGGTTAGAAAATTATACGTTACTGCTTGACAGATATTTGTTTTCTTTTTACCAGTCTGTTAGCGTTATACTCGACTCTATTTCAGACTCACGGGGTCCCTGTCTCACTAAAAAGTTGTCGAGTATGGTTTTATTTGTACGCCTTGTGATATTTTTTTAAATGACACATGAAAATATTTATGTGTTAGTCAGACATTATTCTACGAACATGTTAACGTTGTTGATTTTCTACAATTCCCGGTTAGTTTTTTCTTTACTTAAATTTTCGAAACACAGAACTTTGTATCAGACATTTTTGTGTTCAGTAAATTTGTCCCAGAGCTAAAGTTTCAGTTTGTTTTCAAATTCTATATAATAACTAATGTAAAACATTTCATTTTAATCAAAAGACGGGAAATAAACTTCATCTGAAAATCAATTAATAGCGTAAATAACAGTTAAAAGCGTTAAGGAAAGCTGATAAAATGATTCACATACATTCCTTTTCTGCCTTACAAAAATATGTATAAAGGCTAAGGACTCGTAGTTTAAAGAAATAGCGCTTCAAAAATCGGAAAAGTGAACAATAACCGAAATAAAAAATGTGAAAAATAAAAAAGTTTTTAAAAGCAAACTTTTATTAGTGGAATAGAAAGGATGAAAAATTTTTCATCAAATATACGGTGGTCAAAACAAAATCCTAAATACGTTAGGCGTTGCTAAAAACAGCCTAAGTAAATTCAAGGACTAATCACATTTATAATATATTTTAATTTTTTAATAAATGCTTAGGATTTCTTTTCTTTTAATATTCATCGTGTTTTAATTTCTTTACAGTATTGTTTTCAGCGTCTCACTCATTTACGATATTTACTTTGGCTTCCTGATATTTTATTGAAAAAATTATTTTGTACTTTATCGTACACTAATAAAAACGGGCTTTTGAAAAACTGTTTTCAATTTAATACTTCCTACCTTTTAGTCTTTAATATATTTCATAATTATTGTGGAATCTTTAATAAATTTTCCTCATATCCATTACCAGATTATGCCTTTAATATGGAATCATAATTATATTAGAATTAAGTAATTGATTGATAATTAATTCTGAAAACATTAAAATATTGTATTTTCATCGGGAACCGACAACTTTTCGAAATTCAATGCTCTGTTACTTCAAGAAGTAAATGAGAAATCGGTTCAAAAAATTCTGTCCTTACAAATAAGAAGAGAAAATATGGAAGAAATCAAGTTGAATAAAAACCTGCGAAACAAATGCGATTTATTCAATTGAATATATACTTCACTTTTTGCATCAAAAACAGATCAGACAGTTGATCAATTCGATTCAAAGAAAATGTTAAAGATGTAGGATTTACAATTTTTGAAATCGTGTTTTCAACTGTGCGATGCAAAAAAAAAACATAAAATTTAAAACTTCATACGGCACTAATTGAATAATAAATATAAGAGAAACTTTAAAAAAATGCTTTTATCAATGAATTAAAAATGAAAATAATTATTTTTCTCAAAATTCTGGAGGTCAAAGCAAAAATCATAAAAGCGTGAGGCGCAGGTATAAAAGCTGTAAGTAAATTCGAATTGTAATCACATTTATAATATATTTTATATGATGAATGTTTAATAACATTTCGTTTCTTATGATAATCATTGCGGTTTTATATCTTTCCTATTCTTATCTCTCCTATTCTTTTCAGCGCCTCATGCTTTTACGATTTTTGTTCTCCAGATTTTTGAGAATAATTATTATTTTCTCTTTTAATTCATTTGTAAAAGCTTTTTTTTAAAAAAGTTATTTTATATTTCTTATTTTCTAGTTTTTAGTCTGAAACCTACCGAGTGCAAACGCAATTTTGCGATTTTTTTTAAATTGATAATTGAGAGCTCTGAAATTATTAAAATATTGCATTGTCATCAAGACCCAATAAATATACAAAATTTCAGAACTGTAGTGCATTAAGAAGTCAGTAAAAAATCTATCACAAAATTTCCAACCTTACATACATACAAACATGAAACATATCGAACTTAGCAAAAGCGTTTAATACAATAAAAAACTGCCAAATTACAAGTGATTTTTGGTTCCCGCATTCACAATTCGCAATAAATAGAAATTTCAATTATTCTTTTATATATAGTTCGTTTATGCATTATTTAAAGAATCACTAAAACTTTATGGAACAAAATAATAAAAACCATTGAATCAAAAGCATTTATGGGATTAACAGAAATAAATAAATCCCAGGCATTAAAGAATTGTAATGAGAAAATATCGGCTTTACTAGCACTTTTTATTCCACATTAAAATTGTCGAGGATGATTTAGAAAGGTTTTCTTTCCTCAGCTAACTAAGAGTAATAAAGCCTTTACTTATTTAATTTGTAAATAAGAAAGCTCCAGCATATCGAGCTAAAAATCAATAAATTTATCAAAGGCGCCGGAAGATTGCATTTCTGTCTGGAAAAATTTCATTATCCTGTTTACAGCTAGATTTCTTTTCAAGTTTCTACATATATTTACTGTAGTTTTACATCTATTTATGTCAATTCCTGCATAAAGAGTAAACATTTTTTCATTACTTATTTTTACTTTTAATTAAAAGTAAACGAAGTGATAATTAATTCAGTTTTGATTTAAATTAAAATTAATTATTTTAATTAAAGGTAAATAAATCTAACCTAATGATAATTAATGCATTTTTCCTTCCTTTTGTACTTTAAAGTTAGAAAATAATTGAGGCTGTGTGTATCTGTTACTTAATTATGAACATTTACTTTTAATTATATTCGGATTAAGGTCGAATGTTGGAGCTACGCTAAGGTTAGTTTGGGAAGGGAGACGTAATTTTTCGCTTAACAAGCAACACCACCTATCTCAATTTTTTGAAATTTCAAAGATGTAGAAGAAACTGAAATTTTCGAAACCAATAACGAATATTTCTGAATTGTTTCTGACATCTGATATGAACAAGAGACCGCATGTTTCTACCAAATATGAAAAAAAATTAGAAATATTTGTTAGTGGTTGTGAAAAATTCAGTATTTTCTACCTCTTTGAATTTCAAAAAATTGAGATAGGTGGTGTTGCTTGTTAAGCGACGAATTATGAATCGTGACTACACCTCCATACCAGATCAGCGGAAGCACGTATTATTTTGGCTGATTTGGCGAACATCAGGCCTGCGTATACGGCGGTGGGAGATCAAGATCCTGCAGGCCTCCGCTTTCGAAACCAAGACTGTACCACCAAACCACTTCAGCCCTCTGAGTAATCTAGAGAAGAAGCCGTCGACTCCAGAGATATCCCGTAAGCTTTCGTAGATTTCATGTGATAAAATGCATCTTGGCTTGATTTTTAACATAAAATATGCCTACTAAAAGGGTTTACTGCTGGAAAACGTTATTCAAAATGTGAAACTTGTCTATCAAGATTTCAATCACATGACCGCTTGTATTTCTGATCCAGATGAAACGAGAAAAAAAATTAACATCTTATTCAATCACATTCGGCGTCACATTCGGTTTCACTGGTCCATTCCTAAAAACTCATTGCATTGCTTAATGTACTGTTATGATCATCAGAATTTGTGCTCTTTTTTTGAAAATTAGGAAAATCGCAGTAAAGTCAAAAATTTCAAATATAAATTATTGTGTGGTAAACGTTTGACTCGTTTTTTGATACACTTTATTTAGTCAATTGCTCCTTTATAACTTAAATTAAATTATCGCGCACATTAACCCTCCTCTATTGAGGCTTTTGAATGGCTGCATTGAAAATAAATTTAGATATTCCCGGGGAAAAAATGTGAAGCTTATCTGCACAGCTTATTAGAACTTAATTTTACAGTCACAGTATTTTTCTTGGCTCTTGTAGAGAGATTTTAGGCTTGTCTGCATTAAATGCACTTTTTCTAGTCCGTTAAAAAAATTATGTCATCCCCAAGTTTGAAAATGGACCTTTGTGGTGAATTTCATTTCAAGGTCATAGTTTCTTCTATTTGGAACGAATGAATTTCAGCTTTGAAGTTTCTATGCTATTTCATTAAAAAAACTTATGGTATTCATATTACCAAACAAAACGGCAAGAAACAAAAATTTACAAACTTTATTATTATTATTACTTTATTTACTTTATTCATTGTAACAAAAGATTTTCCAATAAAAAAAATTAGAGAGAGATTGTACATCCAAACTTTGAACAAAACATCCATTATAAAAACCAATACATTAGAAGATTGCAAATCCCTACAAATTAAATGGTAACAGAAATTATTAAATCTACAATAAAAAATAAATACAAACACTAAATCTAAAAAAATCTTTTAACTTAATCTGAAATCATACTAAATAATATAATTAAAGGATTATGAAAGCAGATTCGTTAAATATTGCAAAACCCTAAATGTAAACACACCCTAAGAACTAATATTAAATAATTATTTTAAAAAAATAAAAATTTTAATAGACCACGTTTTTAAAACGGACTAAAAAGTATAAAATAATTTCTTCTAGCCCCATACAGATTTATAACCCCATACAGATTTGAAACGAAAAACGTGGGGCGCATGTAATAGATAATTGATGCATAAATAGTTTATTTAAGTCACTGACAATTTTATTGCAATGGAAATGATATGAACTGTTGTGTGAGCTTTCTCAACGACAGCTAATCCCTACACCCCTTACTATTAAATACTGCATGCGCCCCACGTTTTTCGTTTTAAATCGGTATGGGTTTATAAATCTGTATGGGGCTAGAAGAAATTATTTTATACTTTTTAGTCCGTTTTAAAAACGTGGTCTATTAAAATTTTTATTTTTTTAAATAATTATTTTCTGCTTTTTAGTCTTCTGTGTGTGAGATTTTGCAATCGATTTTAAACATCTTGATGAGATTATGACGGAGACATGTGACAAATTTCAGGTTTATTTCAGTTTCTCTTCACCTGATCATAAATAGAAAATTGTTATTTTCCTGAAAAATTAAGTTATGTGACGCAGATACCTTTGAGATATAATGAAAAACGTAATGCGCATGCGCAAAGATATGGCTAAAATAGGGGGTGCTTCGATGGTCCCATGGGCCATCCTTATATCCAAGAACCAGTCTATAATGGTAATAGTTTTCGAGATATAATGAAAAACGTCCTAAGCATACTCAAAGATATGGCTAAAATATGGGGTTGCTTCGATGATCCCATGGATCATCCATATACCCAAGAACCAAATCTGTAATGTTAATAGTTTTCGAGATATAATGAGAAACGTACTGCGCATGCGCAAAGATATGGCTAAAATGTGGGGTTACTTCGACGATCCCATGGGTCATCCATATACCCAAGAACCAAATCTGTAATATTAATAGTTTTCGAGATATGATGAAAAACGTACTGCGTCATGCAAAATATGAAATGACAGACAGACAAGAAAGCGAATTAATAATGCATAGTCATCTAGTTCTGAACTATGTTTAAAGTTTCAAGTCTCCAGCTCATCGGGAAGTTAGTTTAAAATCGATTGCAAAATTTGTACCGAACAGACAGACAGACAAGAAAGCCAGTTAATAAAAACGTGGTAAAATACATTGCACTTAAAATTAAAATAACACACATAGGAAAGATTTGAAAAATAAAACCTTATACAGAAATCTTCAACAATTATCATCGCCTGGAGAATTTGGGATCGTGAAGTACGGAACATCATCGCAAAGTTAAAAAAATTAGCATTTGAATGACAACGATCTTATTTCCATGCGACATTTTGAGTTCAATTTTAATTAATCTTTCAAAATGTTTTGAAACATGATTTGTAACAATGTTTTCATCATTGCAAACAAAATTCAAAACAATCTCATTATTTCAACCTATATTTTATTCACTCTATTTTGCATTATTACGGTTGTGCTGGTATAAATTGTTTTCTTGCGAAATTAACTCCAAAGCTGAATTTTCACTTTAGTATTCATTGCATTGCTGAAATATTTTAAAGCACGTTTTTCAAAGAAATTATTTAATTTTTGCAACAATATTTTTTTATATTAAACGTGGCAACAGATATTTGATTACAGGTTTGTGTGTGTCTGTATGTGTGTGTGAGAGAGAGAGAGAGAGAAAGAGAGAGAGAGGTAGACTGAGCTGATTTTCATTCTTTCTTCAGACATTTAATCTCGTACTTCCCTGCCATTTTAAAATTAAAAATTGGAAACGCTTTTAAATTCAAGCATGAAAGACAAGTTTTTATTCAAGTTTTTCTTAGGCTTAAGATCACAATACTCCCGCCAAACTTCAATTTTCTAAAGTGAAAACTCATCAAATTTGGTATTAGACTTAGCGCAGTTCAGAACTAATGGTAAGAAGACAGCTAAATGGTAGAAGAAAGAGTCGTGAAGTTGGTGACGGGACAATATCACTGTATAGGTGTTTTTCTGATCAGTCGCACAAACACTAAAAAGAAGAGAATTGTACTTCAGAGAATGGCAATAAAAACCGAGATTTGAAAGAGCTTCTTTTATTGCCGTAGCAATCAATGATGGGGAAGGAAAAATTCGTACCAAAGACGGCTAGATTCGTGACCAGGTGGCTCAAACTAGGGAGAGAAAAATATAAGAGGAGCTTTGCTGCTGGCCTAGGATGACAGACAACACGGGAATGAACGACGGAAATCAAAGAAAAAGCTTGCTGTGAAAACCTGAATAAGTTTAAAGTGTTATAAGTACTTAGAATTGAAAATTTTTTTATACCGAGCATTTCCTGGTATACAAACTAGTAATTTATAATTTATAAAACCCTTAAAGAAATGTTAATATACTGCGAGGGTAAAGTCAGAAAATAAGTTACGAACGCCAATACAAAAGTGGAAAATCAAGATATTTACTTGAAAGGCATGTCTATTTCTCTACATAATTGCCATTTATATTAATACAATTATCCAATCTCTTTATGAGTTTTCTAATACTTGTTGCATAAAAGTGTTTGGACTACTGTCTCAGCCGCTTTTTTACTTCACATTCAGAGTCTGCATCAGCAGCGAACCGCTTACTGCCCAGGTGCATTTTAAGCGGACCAAACAGGTGCCAAATCTTGGAGTTAACCCTGGGCTGTGAGGTGGATGGTGAAGAAACTCACCAATTTTCTTCTGGGTTACTTGTATGAGGCCTGGCATTGCCATGATGGAACAAAATTCCTCGAGTGAATAGGCCTGGACGTTTCCTATGAATTGCATTCCAAAGTTCGATACAATGTAACACTATGCTACTTTACGGGGCAAACAATTCTCACTGCAAGCAGAATGCGTTTCCTTGTGAATATCCTTTGCCGAAAGTCCTTTCGCCCACAAAAAATGCATAACATTTCACTGCTCTTCTGGCATACTCGTCCAGACAACGAAGGAAAAATATTTTAAAAAATGGTGCAGTTTTGAATTTAGCACAGTGTTTAGAGATAATGCCCTAAACGACATACTGAAAGTCCCCGCCTGTGGAGGGTACGCGGGGGTAGAGGTTATGGTTTTAAGGGGGGCGTTTTCAGTTTTTCTTAAATATTTCTAAATGCGTTCTAGCGAAAGACACTTAATTACAAAATTAAACTACATGAAATTTTCTACACAAAATTCAGACATTTTTTTGTATACCTTGTTTGTTTGACTCGCATTTCAACATTATTACAAAAAAATCAATCATTAGAAACTCTTACAAATTTGTTATGACTTTCTTCACATCTTCTGATTTATGAGGTAAAGTCTCGTTAAAAACGTCTAGTGCTGAATTTTGTTCACTATTTGTTTTCTGGAAAGATTCTTCATTTTCATGTATTCCATATCCTTTTGAGCTCATAGAGCTCGATTTAGAATCTCTGTTTAGCATAATGAATGGCGACTTAGTTCAGTTGCACTTTTCTTAATTTGAGTCTACTCTGATATAATTAGAAAATCTGTTCATTTCTCGAAGAACCAAAAGCAATCCTTTTATATAACAACCAAGATTAAACAAGACTTTATAAGCCCACGGAACACAGATAGAGTAAACAACTGGTATGGTGCGAATACAACTTACACCCGTCTTTTCTTTCTCCAGTCAGATGAAGGGTTGTTTTTCATAAGCAAAGTACTGCACAACGTTGTGAATAAGAATGTTTTATGGTTACTTCATATGAAGTGAAGATATCTTATACAACTGTTGTCAGTTACCAATGAAGTTAAACTGCAATATTTCTGGAAGGATCTGTCTGAAAATAAGTAACTCTAACTTATTTTCATCTCTTACTTAAGGTATTGTTTTTGAACTCTTTGTTAATGGTAAATTTGATAAAAGGGTATTTTATTGAGATTTGAAAGAGGAAATGTTGATTTAATCAATGATTCATAACCTACAAGACTCTTAGACAAAAAAAAATTAGAAAAAAAATTTTATTTTGCGTGTGCGTGTGTATGTGTGATTATCAGTACTTTTTTTTAAATATTACACGATAATAAATTTGAAATTTTCTGTTAGGAGTTTATCGACATGTTGGTTAAATAACTGCGAGGAAACTGTATTTTAATAGAAATACATAGAGATTTTTAATAATTATGTACCGTTAAATGGGAATTATTTTGGTTTTTTTTTTCGTCTCAGCGGTTTGACAACTCATTGAAAAAGGAAATAGTATTTTAAGATCATTGCATAGAAATTCCTCAATTTCTTATGCACTTTTAGATTCTATATTGGTTGCATAATTAGTATCAAAATATAAAGAATCTTATGTGTTTTATAAGCTGAAAACGGAAAACGTCTTTTATTTGTTTCATTAAATATTTAGGGCTTGTAGTAGCTTTTCCAAAATATCTATTAGAATTGGGCACTTATGCCTATTAGGCTGTTTTATCTTTCTTTCCACACTTTCCGAAGAGCAGTCCCGAAAATACAAAACATTCGTTTTCTAAAATGATAACATTCAATCCAATATGAAGTCGAATGTTCTTTAAAATATGAGTCTTCTTAAAACTTTCCAGAAAGATAAAAAATTTAGTGCACAAAAATAAAGAACAGTATTCTATATGGTTCTAAATCAGTAATTTAAGGAAACTTTAAAGGATTTAATACGTTCCTCAGAAAATCTTGACATTTAAGTTGTAAAGAAGAATCGAAGAACAAACTACTCAGGAAGAGACTTCGGGACTCTTTCTTTCTTTTAAAATCTTTAATATTGAATAAGTGGAAATTCCTAAAGCCATTTTCTTCAAAGTAAATGGGACTATTGTATGCTTCTAGAACCGTCTGAAAGAGCAAGAATAAAAGTTTAAAGTTAGAAAAGTTAAAGAACATACTACGTGCTATTACTTTCAAGTCATTTTCAATACTTTTATAGAGATTAGAAACAGATAATCCTATTGGAAATGCTCTTAGATATAAAGTTAACTTTATACATGATGAACATGTCTCATTCAAGTTGAATAAAAACATGTCAGACTTTTATTTATTTCAGTGATTTATCTATGAATTGCCATTTACGTGCAAAATTTTACGATTAATTACGTGCGATTTATATTTTTAGAGTTATAAAGAAAAGAAAATGTTACCCCTCTACAGGTCACACACACACTTGTAATTTTTATAAGGGTTTGAGCTATGAGGATGAAAGAGGGTGGAAGAGAATGAAATTTATGAGAGCTTTCCAAAGAGATGTCTCGTTTAGGTTAAAAAGCAGTCTAAAGTTAAGGGTTAAAATTCACTTTTCAGCTCCAAACTGCTAAGCAATTGTAGCTATCAGAAAGCTTTCAGTTTAAAAGTTGTTCGCTATGATATGTCAATAATTCTTCCAATTAGAATTATCTTTCTATCTTCAATACTAAGTATGGGGCAATGAAATTTTTAACCTCCTCCCCCTTTCCATCCCTTTTGAGCTATTCATTTCAGCTATTCAGTGGTCGTCACATAATTTGAATAATTTTTAGTGTTAGAACAAGTTGTCTATCTGTCATTATAATTTGTTAGCTTAAACTCCAATGTTCTTTATGAAACACTAAATTGTATTTGATCATACATGTCATGGAGAAACATAATTTTTAAATGATTCACCAGTTAAGGACGTGTCTCTTTGATTGCTTCCTATAATTTCACTAGTTTTATATTGAATTAATCATTTGGCTGCTTGGAAGCAACTAATACTAAGTAATACATTTGCAATTCCTCCAAACCAATTTCGTCAATGTTTCAGAAAATGCTTATACATTAGTAATTATATTACTTCTCTAAATAACTACTTCTTTATAATATTCAGTATCAAACTGATTAAAATTCATAAATTGGAGAAACAAATATAAATTTTAACTAAGGCCTTCTCCTGTAACGTATTTCAGCTGATTTAATAAAAGTTTGTTTAAAAGCTATAGTATTTTAATTTTTTAAATAAATGCTACGTATTAAAGAAAAATAGAAAAAAAATATGACAGATTTCTAACAACCATCGATCTAATTAAACCATCTTTAAATTCATTGTTTTCAAAAAAAATATTATTTTGCATCTACAGCTCGAAATTTAATACTTATTTTACATGCAGAAGAAAGTTCCAGTATATGCGTATTTATCTAAAGAAGATATTTTTCTTTTTAGAAATTAACGAGCTTGTTTTTGCTTCATTTACAATATTTTGAGGAAACATAAAAAGGTTTACCCTATTAATTAATCAAGAAATCTCATTCATAGGAATTTCTCTTAATTGACGACTTTGCAGTTTCTCTACGCTCGATGAAACACTTTAGCTTTTGAAATATTTTTTGCAAGTAATTAATGAATACACGCAAGAAAAATCAAACAAGCTTATTCGGAGGATTTAATGTTTTTTGTTGGTTCCCTAGAAGAAGAAAAATGAAACAATTTTTAATTGAAAGTGGTTTTAAACGAAAGGAGATGTATTGATTAAAACATGTGAAACATGTTTTTTTCAACACTATTGTACTCAACTTTTTATTATTTGTTTTTAGAAATAAGTAAAATTTCAAGACAAAGTTAAGAATATTGTAACATAGTTAAAGTTTAGAAAGTAATAAAAGTTTAAAATTGTAATTTTAATACATTTAAGTTACCTGCCTTCATGAAGAAAGTTTGAAACAAAACCGTTACAAAAGCATTGCCCACCGGGGAAGCAATCGAAGTTGCCAAATTTATAGTAGAGGAAATTATTCTTAAACATGGCTCTACCAAGGAGATGATCAGCGATCGTGGACGCACTTTTCTGTCTAATCTGGTGAAAACCATAAACGAATTATGGCAGACTTCCCACCTTTTGACAACCGCCTATCACCAACAGACAAATAGATTGACGGAAAGGTTCAATAAAACGCTTGTCGACATGTTGTCAATGTACACTGACGTGGAGCAAAAGAACTGGGACACGGTATTACCTTTCGTGACGTTCGCATACAACTCTGCAAAGCAAAATAGTACAGGATTCAGCCCCTTCTTCCTGATCTATGGTCGTAACATCACAACCCCCCTCGATGTCATTTTGCCTCACAATAATGATCAAGACCATGACGATAGCTATGTTCAACAACTCATCACTAGATCTGAGGAAGCAAGACAACTCGCTAAAATACACATAAAGGACGCCCAGGCTTCAGACAAGCGACGATATGATGCTCGACATAGATCTGTTTCCTATAAAATTGGGGATCTTGTTTGGGTTTATACCCCAATTAGAAAAGTCGGACTGTCTGAGAAACTGCTGCGTCGTTACTTCGGTCCATATAGAATTACTCGACAAATGTCTGAAGTTACCTATGAAGTGGAAAGCATGGAAACGGATAAAAAGAGACGTAAACTAAAGGATGTTGTCCACGTTCTCATAATTAAACCCTACTACGAACCAAAGAAACAACTGGGTGAAGAACAGCATGTGGTAGTGTCTAGAAGACCAGTGACAAGGAGTCAAACAAGAAAGCAGCGAGACGCTGTCCTCTAAGGGAGGAGAAATGTAAGCAAGAGTAGACGAAACCCCATGGTTCAGTGGTAGCGTTCACGTCTGTGGAACCCTGGGACGTGAGTTCAAGCCCGGGAGAGGTCAAATATTTCATATAATTATGTTTTGTTTCTTAATTTACTTCACATTTCTCGTCTTTTCTAGAATATGCAAATTAATAATATGTAAATTAATCTTTGATTTATTTCCAGAACATTCCAGTCTAGAATGTTCCATGCCTGTATATAAGTTTCTGTAAATAGTACTTGGGGGTTGAATAAAGCTCGAGTTGAGATCTTACTCTATCGTGTGATTATTTCTATCCTCTCGCATTTACCAAGATAAATCTACGTGACAGTATTTAAATTATCAAATTTATTAATTTGCACTTTACAATAATTTTCTATTTTCAAAAATTCGATGAATGTTTTTGCTTTTGCATTTAAATCCATGTATTTAAGAAATTTATATTAATGAATAAATGTAAGCGTTACTGAGATCCTTTGGTTTGCTACTCGAAATTCGTATTTAGTATAACTGTACATTATTTGAGAAAAAAGCACAATTTTTGAGAAAATAATTTAGCTCAAAAATTGTAGTCTTAATGATACAAATATCTGAAAGTTCTACCTCAATACTTTATCAAAAATTAAAAACATCAGGAGAAAAAATATTCAAAAATAATATAATATTACTTGTTTTTTGAAATATTTTTGATTATCATTTTATATATCTGCCAACAAAGAAAAGCAGATTTATAATCTTGGCCCCTTAACTATGCATTACCTAATTAGATGACATCCCTCTGTTTCGGTGATGTGTTGTCGAATTGATTCAACTCAGGGCCCATAGAACACTTGAGTTGTTGTCATGACCTGTCATTTTGGTATCGAGCTTTAACGTCTAAGAATGACTTAGTTATACGTTAAAACTAAGTCATTCCTAGACGTTATGACATTATTAAACTTATAATAATGTCATAATTCTATGCACGAGTACAGCTCGGGCAAAATTGTTAAGGGGGTTACTGATGCAACTGATGAAAGGAAAGAATTTCGGAAAATCCATGAAAATATCGATTTTCCAATTTTGAGTGGAAAATGATCCTTGAACCTTTGACTTAATCATCTGAAAGTTTCAAAACAATCAGACAAATGTTTAGTGAGATATGAAGTTATTTTGTCTAACATGCTATCACGTGCCAAACCCACTTCCAATGTTTAAATCATGCATATTTCACTTGCAACTTGCAAGGCCACCTAATATTTTCCATGAAAGCAAAGCAAGATAGTTGTTTCAAACAGTAACTGTTTATTCTTTGTTTGTTTACTGTTTTACTGTTTTCGCTCCTTATTATTTATTAGGCACATCATCATCATAACTGCTTTCGTTTCTCTTTTTGTTTGAATTTCTCACTGTCAATAAAATGGTTTTACATTTTTGCTCTGTTATAATAGATATTTGATAAATAGTACTGCATATCCTTTATTAAATATTTTGACTAAAAAAATTTGAAAAAAGTGAAATTTTTCTCATTTTTTGGGAATTTTTTTAATTATCCCTATAAATGATGATGCTAATTAATAATTATAGTAATAATATACAATAATAAAATTGAAACCTTAGGACTTGCAAATGTCAGGTTATTGGTCTGAGAAAAAACTAGCTTGATATAAGTTGTTTTTATTACATCTTTATTGTGTTGAAATCTTTAAAGCTGTTTTTCTCAGTTTGCTTTTTACCAAAGTTTTGTCTGCTACAAAATGTTGAAAGTCAATCTCTTTTCATTCCAATTACTTGAATTTTTTTCTGTTCACTCGTAAATGCATGCTTAAGAGAATTAGGGATGTATTTGTAAAAATTTTGATTAGAAACTATTTTAAAAATGTACAAAGTAAAAAAATTCTGATATTTTTCAAAAATTTTTACAAAATTATGAAAAAAATTCTCAGAAACTAATGTAGATATCAAAAATACGATCCCTATTTCTGCTAAGTACATTGAGATGTCCCTTTCAAAAAACTTTGGAGAAAAAATATAAAAACTTGTATGAGAAGAAACATTTTTAAAAAAACTTAATTTTTTTTAAATTAAAAATTTTTAATTTGTAACTTTTGAAAACGAAAAATATTTTAGAAATTTAAGTTTCAGCACAGTTTACATCTATGTGGAAAATTGTTTTCCTATCTCGGCCGAAGCCAACAATTCTATAGGAAGGGGTGTGTGGTTAAATCTCAAACCCGCCTACAGGTAAAAATACTTCATCTAAGGAAAACTCTAGGGGAAAATGCACCAAAGATAAAGGAGGAGAAACAGTAGTTAAAACTAAATTATTTATTTATAAAACATAATATGAGAAAGGTATTTACACAGAAGACTATTTACATATTTGACAAGAGAGAGATTTAGGGTTTAGACATTATTAGTTAAATATCAACTTACATTACGTTTAAAAGATTATTAGCCATAAACCCATCTCCACTGTGCTATCAGGGAAGAGACCCCCATAGCTCGTTCGACCTACCGCATGTCCGTTCTTCTTAATTTCAATAAGACATCTCCCCGGATTAAAACATTACATTCGTTTTCAATGGAGATCTACCCCTACGCATCACGTGATTAGCACGGAGAGAAAGCGTGATCGTTATCTTTCGATATCTTTTCGCTGATACAATTATTCAAATGAGTTCGTTCGGAAAGAAAAAAATATTATTCGGAAGGAATTAAACTTACGCTATTAAGCTAAACGGAAAAATACAATTCCTACATCTATCAACTACAAAATTAAATAAGTTTGATCAAAGAAAAATATGTCGGGGTGCCAAGTCCCCTTAAGTGTAGATAAGGAGAATTAAAATTTTAAGACAGTTTTCAATCTTTATTGAGTTTTCGCATTGGAAACTACTAAGCAAGTCTTGTGGCAAGACTCTTATTTAGTTAATGAAAGCACATTCCCAATATACATCCGTGAGCTTCATACCAGCATTTTCAAGTAAAAAACGATCGGTCAATTGTTCCTTTTCTTGTACTTTTCACAAATGGCATCAAATGAAGAGCAAAAGAGAGTAAATTAATAGAAAGCCAAAAATTTATATCGATAATACTCGAAATGTATGTTCGATCAAGCTCTTCATTAACCCTTAAATACCGATTCTTTAAAAATTGATTTTAAAATGTTTTTTGACTTTCATTTCTTGAATGAAACACTGGAAAAAGACTTTAAAATATCATATTTAATTTTAAGTATGTTTTAAGGCTAAAAAATAGTTTATTACCTACTGACAACACTGGGCTATATTTCAGAAGACATTTCCATGATAAAATTCTATAATGTCAAACAGAGATAAATTTTAATAAATAATAATACTTACAAGGAATTTCCTTCAATATTTTAGAATAAAACATGGTATTTTCAAGCGTACAAACGAAGCAAAAGAGATGCAGCCTCAAGTGAAAAACATCAATTTATTTTTATTTTTTATCAGCACTCTGGCAGCCACCTATATGCTGTAAATTAATTTAATAAAAATTTCAATATGTATCCTATTGGTAACAACAAGACATTAGCCCCTTGGTCCCATGTATCCACTAGTGGATACATGCTAAGCACATAAACTCCATGTATCCTCTAGTGGATACATGATATATAATAGTATAAAATCATATGTAACCAAAGAAGGAGACATCAGGCACTTAAATTTACTGTATTGGGATTGAAATACATACCTATATTCTAGGCTATAGGCTAGGTTATAAGAATTGTTAGAAAACAAATTTTCATGATATTGCTCAAAATGTTCACGTGTACAAAACGATATTTGACATGCATTACAAGAATGAATATTCAGTTTTTTAAATCTATGTTATAACACGCCCAACATCTATTTCGCTTTCTTCTTGAACCTTCCAAGATATTATCAACAAGTACATGAAGTTTGTTAGGTGTATTTTTACTGTTGCACTCATCTTTCAATTTTGCATAATAGCATAACATGCTTTGCAAGAATTTCATCGCAGGCTAATAGAGTGAAATCTTTTAGTCCTAGTTTCTTTGAATGATAGATGTAAAACACATTGGCATTCAGAACATACGGCCAAATCGGTCAAGGTCAGAAAGGGGGGATATCAGGGTTCACGACGTGCGCGAAGAAGGTAGCGCCGTCTGGGAGCCAAGATGTTAGAGTTTGTCTTATTCTCAAGATTTTAGAACACAAAATTGGGTATGTTGCTTAAAGGCAACACTGGACCTTTAAGAGTTAAAGTTTCTTTGAGTAAGTACACATATTACTCCTCGTATCATTTCCTTACTTTCTTAAATCAACCATTGCTTCATTTATGCAATATGAAGCTTCATGCTACTATAAGGAAACCTTAATGACAAAAAACCTGCGAAAATATATCTTATTGCTCCGAAGTTTGACTAAAGAGATAGGATTAACATTTTTAAATTGTGGGGAAGTTCTTCATGGAATGTTCGGTTGTCACTTCAATCAAGGCCATTTCGAAAGCTGAGACATACCTATACTTGTACATTTGTTTAAGATTTATTTTGCCTGTTTAATGATAATAAAAAAATGTCATAAACTCATAAAACATTTCAAGCTGTCAAACGATTTTTATCTGTGCAAGAACAAAAATTTAAATAGATGACTTTATTAAATCTTATTCTATTATAATCTGTAATGTGAAAGAGAATGCACTAAAGGCGCTTGTATCACAAGTTAAAATGAAATGCTTCTAATAATTTAGAAAATACATAGCTTTTATTCGAAATTTAGAATCCCATCTTAGAAATCAATTCAACAATATCTCAAGTGGATAATATGATAAAGTGAATCGGCAGTTTGAAGAAGAGAACATGCGCCAACAAATCGAAACGCACACAACGTGCACAAAACGCGTGTTATCATTTATAAACACTCATTGTTATCTATAAAAATGGAACGAAAATCAATAAGTAAATCATAGTTATAAAGAATCCAATACAAAAGGGGTTCAGTCTAAAAACCATAAATAAGAAAGATAAGAAAGGGTTTTTTTTAATATTTTTTTCCTCGGAAACCAGTTTTCGTATTTATTCGCCTCTTCAAACCAGGGACGCAGTGGCCTAGTGGTAAGATCTCGGCTTCGTTGCCGGAGGATTTCCCTGAAGATCCGCCTTAATGTGGGCCTGATGCATGTTAAATATTACGTCTCGGGTCAAGCGCCTTTCCGCTGTTGTGGTGCGGAAGTTTGGAGAAGGAGCTGCCGGCCCCGGCCACCTCTGACCTCCTCGTCATCTGACCAAGCTTCAAAACTAAGAGTTCCAAAATAGTCCTCGTGTTGCTTCAAAATGGTATGTTAATCACAATATTCTTACTTTTTTTCTACAATTCTGCGAATATTGAACATATTGTAAAGACAATACTAAGCTATTTCATAAGAATTCTGCATTCTCAATTAATAAGAAAATGAAAACATGTGTAGTAATTTTATAAACAACAAAACTGTGACAGCTACAGTCAAACTTTGGTTCGCAAATTTAATTCGTTCATGAAGGTCATTCGTAAATTGAACCAATTTTTCCTTCTGGAATTGATGTAAAATGGATTATTCCGTTCGTGGACTCTAGTTTAGTTTAGTTACATTAACGTCCCGTTTCGAAGCAACACGAGGGCTATTCGTAACTTAAACCTTTAAAACAGTGATTTGAGAACAGGCTATAAATGAAAATTAACAATTAAAACAAACCATTAAGTAGATCAAATATAGATGAAAAGTTTTAATTTTACCGTACCTATATAAAGGAAAACAGATGATGTAAAAACTGGAAGTGAAAAGTAGTTAGGAAGTGATAGGTGCCTGTTTGACAGGGGATTTTTCACCCATCATTTTGATTACTCGACGTTGTTTAGATCCACTGAGCTTCTATCTCGCCAAAAATTCGACCAATGACCAGTGGCGTAGCGACCTGGGGCAAGGGGGGTATAGATGGACAGGGTGCCAGTCTTATGTTACGCCATGGGGACAAAACAATACTGCGTTTACGTCACTTTTTAAGGTGACATTTGATGAAGGGGCGAGAAAGTAATGCTCTGCCCCGCGCGCCAGTTACCATTGCTACGCCACTGGAAATGTTACTTTTTTGCATTTCAAAGCGACATTCCCTTAACTTATTTTCCTTAACTTATTTTTTTGAGTCACATAATGTCATCTGGAACATCTTTTGCTCGTAATTTCCGTTCCTGATCCAAGGCTTCAATGTATTTGGTATTTACATAAAAAAACTAACGGCAAAACATTTAATTTCATTCAAAATTGGAGACGAAAGAATTTCTACCAAACAGAAAGAACTAGCTAAAATTATCTTCACACATTTATGTAGAGATAAGGTGAAAGCAGGCAACGGGATTCTCAGTCATTCCTGTCTTGCTTTTTAAAAACTACGTATAAAGAATATATAACATAACAAAAACATGCGATTCAAAAAATTGTATCTTGAAGTTCAGTAATCGAAAGAAAAAATAAAAACTATATGCAATTTATTTAGTTATTGATTTTTTCGTCAAAAATCAACCGTAGATAAGTTGGTCAGTTCTATTTTAAAAATCTATTTTGTATTTGGATAAGAGATTTAAGATTCTTGAAAACATGTTCCAAGTATGTGAAGAAAGAAAACTGAAATGTCAGAAATATAGTCGAACCCCATTATAATTAACCCGTGTTATAACGATCCCTCGGAAATAACGAACTTTTCAAACCGAACTCGTATGCCACTAATATAGTTTCAAATGCTTGTAAAGAGCTTCAAAAGAAGGGAATTCGGATACAGTGAACCAAAATTTCCCTTTTTCAAGCTTAGTTTCAGCTTCTAATCAATAAATCACTACTTATTTTCATACATTAGACAAATAAATACAAGTACTATTTATTTCGCTGTTTAATTTTTTAAGAACAAATATTTATTTTAATTTATTAAAATCCATTACTAACTACAATTTAGTGTAATTGTTTTGTTCATCATAGAAATGCATTTAAGGATTTTAGGAAATCTTGTGTAGATAAAAATTGGATAAGCGGAAATAATGAACCCTCTGTTATAGCGAACTTCTGGATCCGTCCATTGATGGTTCGTTATAGGGATGGCGGTTCTTGCAAAATAACCGGTTTTTTTCACCTCAGGTTTAACCTGGCGGTTATAACCGCTCAAAATAACCGGTTTTTGAAATAACCGGTTTTCGGGGTTTTATTATAAAATAACAAAATTAATTCATTGGCCAATATTTATCTGTTCATAACGACCCTTTCAGTAATCCGCCAACCAACAGCCGCCTCGAGGAAGCGGTAGTCGTTGATTGGCCTAAGATGATGTAATTCAAAGCTCATAACTTGGAAAATTTTAGTCTAATCGATTAAAATCGAGCCTATTTTCCGATAGGGTGTTTTCACCAGGTTATTGAATTTTTAAAAAATAACCGGTTATAACCGGGACGAAAAAAAAACCGGTTAACCGAAACGAAAAAAAAAAAAACGGTATTCGGTTAAAACCGGTAGGTTTTTTTTCCCATCCCTAGTTCGTTATAGCTTTGCTTCACTTTACTAATTCAGAAAGCCTCAAATCAATTTAAAACAATGCTACCAAATTTCATGCAGCTTATGGTTCCGACATGCATAATTTGGGGTAAATAGAAATTTCAATTACTCTTTCATATATTGAGTACTTTTGTATTGTTCCCAGAATCATTAAAACTTTATTTATTGAATAAATATTCATAAAAAAGGACGTTAAATAAAGTGCATTTATGGGATTAGCAGAAGCAAATAAATCCTATGCATTAAAAAATTTTAATGAGAAAATAGTGGCTTTATTGTCACTTTATATTCCTCATTAAAATTATTGCTTGGCAAGGGAGATTTAGAAAGGTTTTCTTTTTTACGTTAACTAAGGGCCTTTAAATAAGCCTTTTCTTACTTAATTTACGAATAAGAAAGCTGCAGTCTAACGAGCTAAAAATCAATAAATTAGGCTGAGGCACCGGGAGACTGAGTTGCTGCTTGAAATATTTCATCAACTGGTTCACAGCTTGAATCCTCTGCAGATTTTTAAATTTATATTATTGCAGTTTTACATTTATATCAATTTTTTCTTGAAGAACAGACATCTTTAGTAATCTTAGTATGCAAATAAATCATTTTAATTAAAAGTAAATAAAGTCTAACCTGATGATAAATAATGCATTTTTTATTTATTTTGTATTTATCATTAAAGTTGGAATCTTTAACAATAGAATCTATGTGTGAATTTGTTAGAGATCAAGATTTCGTTTCTCTTTTAATCAGATTAATATTCCTTTGCACGAGAGCTTGATTGGTAAGGACCTCGAAATTTTGAACCATCGCCTTTGACAAGACCGACACCACCACTACAAACTCCCACACCACACCAGCGGGACGTTGCTTCACTCCGATGGATTTGACATACAATACAGAATCTTTATGACATACATCGGTATTCGTGCTATTTTTAACAAAATTTAAAAAAATGATAGCATTGTCAAAAATTTCAAATAAAATTTGAGATATGGAAATAGTTTAATTTGCATTTTAATGCACTTCAATTGGCCATTTTTCTTTGTTTTTAGCTTAAATTAAAAGGTCTATGACATAAAAAAACCTGCCATTTATTTGCATTGTTTCATCCTTTATCATTTTTATAATAAATTCAGATTTTCATTGAGATAAAACTTTCCAAAAATTATAAGCTCTATTAGATAAGTTCTAATATGAGCTGTGAATAGTTTTATACACAGCTTATTAGAATATAACCTAACCGTCGACAACAAATGTAATTTTCTATATTTTCCCTGGGAGATTTCTTGCAGCCTTCCTGTTGGCCACTGCAGAGAGACTTTAAATATGTCTTGACCTTTTCATAATCATTTTATAGATGGATAAAATTGAACGTAATATAGAAAAATCTTAGATTTCTCACAATTATCCCCTTAAATTCTAGAGTAGGATCTTTTTCTCTTTTCTTTCCCAAACGAATTTAATACAATTTTTCTAGACCACTGATAAAAATATATCATCCCCAAGCTAAAAAAAATGAAAATTTATGGCCAATTTCATTTGAAGGCCATGGTTTCTTTTATTTGAAGTGAATTTTAGTTCCCCTTTGCTGCTTTCACGCTTTTTAATAAAATAATTGTGTAATTCTACCATTGTACAGAAGGAAGAAAAAGAAAAATGTGTTGATTTAGTTCTGAGAAAAGTCTTTTCCCCATAAAAAAATCATAATCCTAATTTTATCTATCAAACTTTAATGATAATTGTTTATTTACAATATTAAGATTTCATATTCTTCAAAAAGGGAATATACATCACAGAGTAACATGAGTCAGATACGGAAGATAGTATTTATTAAAAGTTTAAAAAAGTAGAACTCCTATAAACTCCATGGGTGTCTTCAAAAAATATGTTTTCATATACAAAAACAAATATCAAACTTCTTGAATCTATTCTGCTGAAAAGTTTTGTAGTTCTGTCATATGAAAAGTGACATTCATTCATTTTTGACAATTAATTTAAAATTCATAAAAAATATTAAATTTCTCTTTAAATTTTCTATTTGTATTACTCAAAAATGTTCTCAGGTCTTTCAATAATGGATTCATTAGTTTCAGAAGTTTTCTATTACTCCAGTGCACATTCTTTACAAAGTTCCCCACCCTAATCTGCTGGCGTTTCCCATCTTAAATGAAATATGTCTTTATCCATGCAATAAAACACACGCTGCAAAATCACAATTGAAACAAACAAAGCTACACTTTTTAACCATTAATAAAAAAATTATTTCACACATGTTATAACACAATTTTATTTTTCAAGACATTGATAGCTTCATGTGCAAATCATAAATTATAAACAAAATTGTAAATATAAAAATATAATAAATATTCCAAAAAGTCACAGATTAACATAATTGTAATCGTGAAGATCTGATTCAATGAAGATATTAAAAACTAAAAATACTAAGATATAAGAGTAACACAATATAATAGAAATATTATTTTATAAGAGGTAGATTTTTAACTTTTCTCTTCTGGTCCCTTTTCAAAAATTCTATTATACCAACTCATTTGGGATCAAAAATCCATAAATTTTAATTTATGGATTCTAGGCGCAAATTGTTATTCTTGTTTTACAACAAAGACGAAAAAATAATAAATGGAAATATAATTTCATTAATATCACAAATATATGATTGCAAAAGAAAGCATGATAAAAAAATGAATGATCAAAGATTATCAGCGTAATTGACAAAAAACATTACAAATAAATATGTGTTCCACATTAGACAAAACGCATGCGTGTAATGAAAATGATACTTTCAAATTAAAAACTACAATATGGACAAAATCTCTTAGTTATCATTTTCAAATAATAGATAAACATATATACAAAAAATAAATGAAATGAAATATTTGCTGTTAAAACAATTTCTTTTACTCAATAGCTTAAAAAGCTGCAACTATACTTCGAAACATTTATATATCATAATGCTCAGTATACCTTTACACACGCAATGTGTAAAAAACATTGTATATATTAATCAATTAATTTTAACAAAAGGTTATGCATAACACTGAACAACAGAAATTTAATTTTAAACAAAAACTGTCAAAATTCCATCTATACAAAAAAATCCATGTTAATGTAAAAATGTATTATTATTATAGAAAAATGAAATAAAAATACCGAAACAGAATATAATTCATTCAACATGATTGGTTTCAAAATAAGGTAAATTGGAATGTTTCATCAATTCCAGAAATAAGATATTATAGAAGGCATTAAAATTATTAATTTACCTTATATTTCCTGATATAAAAATTACATAATGAAATGTAGATTTTAACTACTTATACGAAGATACTCATTTTGTAAATATAAAACATGAAATATTAAAATATAATACAGAACTCAATGATTTAAATATACCCTCAATGACACTCAAAACCCGTATTGAAATGTATAAAAAATATTCATGCGTGGCACTGATGAAAAATGCATAGATTTGACTATTTAAATTTGTACCTGTAAAATATCACAATACTTTTATGTAGACGTATTGTCTCTTTTGGAAAACTGATTATTATAAAGCTTGTAGTAATGCCCTTTCCTTTTCAGCAGGTCTTGATGAGTTCCTTGTTCCACAACTCCACCTTTATGAATAACAGCAATGGAATCGGCATTCTGAATAGTTGTTAGTCTATGAGCAATAACTAAACAAGTCCTTCCACTTCTTGCATTATCAAGAGCTTCCTGAACAATCTGTTGGTTAAAAGGAAATATAAGCACACAATACAAAAACAAACATTCATTTCATAGAAACTACACCAATGTATTAAGACTTGAAATTCATAAACTTTAAATTGAAATAGTGAAACTACATTATTTATATAAACAATAATAAAGATTTTTTTTTAAATATGGATGACGTAAAAAAAGACAGCCTTATGAGATCTCAGAAATCGCATAGTTTAAATCACAAACCACTCACAAAATTAAAACTAGCCTTTGATATTGAATAAGAAATTGTTGAAAAAAGAAAGTATTTTAAGAACAAATCAAGATTCGCAGAAAGGTCTATTGCCCTGGTAAAAGTTGAGACAGTAATGTGATGCGATGTGATTTATGCTTAATGTTGATGCATCCATCCTTGAGTAATGAAATTCATACTTAATGTCCAGCATGTTATAAACTTACATTTCGTAGCCAACGGGACATATACAGGGTGTTTCAAAAATATCTGGCAAAATGAAAGAGTAGGTCAGACATACAGAAACAACTCATTTTCGCAAAAGAACGTGGGGTCTGTCATGCAAAGGGGAGTCGCTACAGGGAGCTGTTTATCTGTGAATTAAGTAAACGAAAAAGATACACGAAACGAAATGATCAACACAGATTGAGAGGAATGCAAATTTACAATAGCGCAAGAACCCATAATTTACGATAGCATAACCACATACTTCAGTCGGCAAGTCCTTTGAACACTTACTTTAAGTATTCCAAAGGTTTGTTGTTGATACTGAGACCTACTTCCCAGATAGAATGTACACTTGCAGCAAGTTAGATTTTTCTTGATATTAGCTTATCATGACAAACTTGATGTGGCAACTTTGCAGCAAACGTCCTGCAAAGTGACAAAGCAAAATCGACCAACCCACTTGCAAAACAAGTGTGCTGTGAAGTTGTTATGGCACGCTTCACACCACGATTGCAAAACAACCTTCCTTCAAAGTTGATACAGCACACTTACAGATAAATTTGTCTCTGTTTTAAAAAAACATCTGATTTTTAATAGCATCTCCTAGATCGTCCTTCTTTTTATTAATTCAATAAATCAATGATAATTTATAAAAAAAACTAACTTTTTTATAAAAAAATTTTTGAAAAATTCTCCATCTTTTTACTAAATATCGAACTCGCACTTTAAAGAAAACTATATCGACTTTTTCTTAATGTTGAAATTTTAACGATCATAAACAAAATTGAACCTAAAAAACAGTAAATGTTTGTTGAAAAGTAATAACTTACATTTTGCCACTTTTTAAAAGTAATTGCTTTTGAACTCTAATTTCATAATTTAATCTACTATCAAGACGTAATTATTAGCGAAAATCGCCAGCTCTTTGACTTCAAATCATATCCTCAACTCAACATTTAAAAAATTAATGAAATCAAGAAAACAGTTAAAATAAATCGCAGATACACGATCTAATAGCGCAATCTATCTTCTCCTCTTAGAGTCTAGCTGCCCGAGTGGTTGAGACGACAGGTTTAGAAGGCGAGATGTCGGGGGGTTCGAATCCGAGGTTGTCATCGTCCTCTGTTTTTGTTATAGTTTGCAATGAGTTTGACGCGGCAAGCTTGTGGCAAGTTTGAAGCGTGGTGACTAACTCGTTTGCGTAAAATTGTTTCAAGCTCGCACTCTTGCAGAGTCAATCTTGTTGCAAGCTTGCAGATTAGCTAACTAAAATTGCTATCTGGGTTGTCATTGTCGTATCTTTCATTTCACATACAACTGGTGATGTTTTTATTTATGCAACTGGGGTTGTTGTGCTTTTGTAAATTTGTATTCCACTCCATCTGTACTGATCATTTCGTTTGATGTATCCTTTTCGTTTACGTAATTCACTGACAAACAGCCCCCTGCAGAGACTCTCCATTGCATGTCCCACCCTATGTTCTATTACGAGGTTGACATGTTTCTGTATCCCAGATAGCCTGTACGTTTTCAGCAAGTATGATTTTTTTTTCTGGATATTATCTTATCATGACAACCTTGACGCGACAAGTTTGCAACGAAATTCCTGCAAAGTAACACAGCATAATCGACCAACCCACTTGCAAAACAAGTTTTCTGTGAAATTGATACGACACACTTACACACCACGATTGCGAAACATGTTTGCTGCAAAGTTGATACGGCACACTTACACACCTCGACCGAGATACAGGATGGATTCGATTCTTTGTCTCTGTTTTAAAAAACATCCGATTTTGAATAACATCTCCTAGACCGTCCTTCTTTTAATTAATTCAATAAATCAGTGATAATTTGAAAAAAACTGACTAAGTCATTTTATAAAAAAATATTACTTTTGAAAAATTCTCCATCCCAACTTTTACTAAATATAGAACTCGCACTTTAAAGAAAACTATATCGCGTTTTTCTTAATGTTGAAATTCTAACGTCCATAAACAAAAGTAAAATTAAACCCCCCAAAACAGTCAATGTTTGTGGAAAAATAATAGCTTACTTAATGTCCCATATTTTTAAAAGTAATTACTTTTGAGCCCTAATTTCATAATTTATTCCACTAGCAAAACATATTTATTAGCGAAATTCTCTCTTTCTTTGACTTCAAATCATATTCTCAAAGTTATAAAAAATTTATTAAATCAAGAAGACAATTGAAAATAACTTGTGGCTTGTGTATCTCGCTATCTTCGCCGAGCAAGGATTGGCTGGTCTATTTGTTAAGGGGGCAGGTTGGTTTGGTAACCGAGATTTCCAGTATTCGTATCCAAGGTTCGTATGCGTACTCTTTTTTTCTACTCGTTTGCAATGAACTTGATGTCAAAAGTTTGCTGCAAGTTCGACGCGTGGTGAACTTGTGAACACGTGAAAACTTGTTCAAAGGTGTTATGAACTTGCGGTCTTACCGTGTCAAACTCGCTGCAAATTTGCAGAGCTCCAGCAACATTGCTGCAAATTAAAATTGCTATCTGGGATGCCTCACCTACGCTTCCATTTTTTCCAGATATTTTTGAAACACCCTGCATGAACTAAAGAACTTTAAAAAATACTTTGGGAATAGAAATGCTCCTTGGGCTAGTGAAATGATTTCCTATCAGTCCTACCAACTTTTGAGAAGAAGCTTTTATTTACAGAACATGATGTCACTACCGCAGATGGCTGCATTGTGGTTTTTTCAGTGTTGAATCAGCTCATTTGATAGCTAACGAGTGCGAATACTTTGTTTTCGGAAATTATTGCGTAACTTCCATAAAAATTTCATTGACTTATAAATATAAATTGCAAAACTCTTATTTTTTTACAAAATTATTCAATAAAGACTACTGGGACACACATATCTAGTGATCACGACGAATGGAACAAATATGTCCCATTCCTAAACAAGGGTATATATATATATTTTTAAAAATAAAACAACATTTGTTTTGGCATTCTAGAGTGCCTTATTTATCACAGTTCATGATACCAAAACCGCCGTGGTTTTGAAAACAACTTCTCGCGAAAGGGTTAAATTATATTTTCTTTGTGTTATTTCATCACTTGTTATGACAATACAAAGGATAGCTGCTCCTAAAATAGGATTAATACTAATTTGGATATACAGTGTTAAGACATACCTTTGTATATCCTTTTTAGAATTAATTGCCGCAATAGTTAATTGAAATATAAAATAGATATTAGAAAACCATTAATTCTAAATTTTTTATTGAAGATATGCTGTGGAAATAAATTTTACACTTACGGTACAATTACAATTGCATTTAGGTAATTTTACATATCGTTCACTAAGAAAAAGAGAGGTACTATACGAAATTTTCTAGATTTTTTTCCTTGGATAACTTTGATCATGCATATTGCTTTGAGGCATAATGCCAAAATTTCAGTTTCAATATTTACAACTGGAAATAATAGGTGGACCAGTCTCCAGTACATCTTATGTCCTGTAATCTAAAAGGCGATAGGCTTAAATAGGTAAATTTTAAGTACTTCCCCTATAATATTCTAATTTTTCATATTGTAATATTCTTCTTTCAACTGAACGATATATGCAGAGTATTTACTTATACCTGCATTTTGATTCATATTAAATCATAATTAATTTCACCCACAATAAAAATTTTTTAGTCTTGAATTCTATAAAATAAAAAAAATACTCAGTTCAAGAAACACATTAAATTATTTTATCAACATTAAAAATATTTCTGTTTATCTTAATGCATCGTAAAGTTCGTTACTTTTAAATTACAATACTGAAGCTATTTTAAAAAATTAAAGATATGATTCCTAATTGTATTGAAAAGCTTTAAATAAAATATACCCATACTTAGAAATGCAGTGATAATGATAAGATTTTAAAATAAAAATAACAACTGACACGTTCACTTTCAGCGTCCAGTGCTGATGTAGCTTCATCAAGCAAGAGAATTTTCGGATCTCGCAGCAAGGCTCGAGCAATTGCTACACGTTGCTTTTGGCCCCCACTTAGCTGAGTGCCTTTTAAACCAACAGGTGTTTCGTAACCCTAAAAAGACAATATAATTTCTTTTACAGGAAAGGCATGTATCCAAGAGATATTTTTCTATAGTTATGTACAGCTGAAGAATAATAATATTTTGCACTAATTTTGATTTAAACTGAATGGTCTACATGATCCAAAATATCCCTTTAAGACCGAACCCGTAGGATCGTGCAGGTTAGACATTGGCTAGCGTTTCTGCTTCCTGGAGAGTTGTATTTATTAAACGCCGGATAGCAACGACTGTTCTAGTTTCCAGAATATCAATAGTATCTAGTTTTCTCAAAAGACGGCAGAGACAGTCCATATTTCAATTATAATCGCGTTAAATCTGTTTGAAAAAAAATCGCGCTAAACATTAGAATTATTTATCTGTCGGAATTAGCTAATTATTAATACATATTTAATTGCTTCGATACGAATTGTTAATTTAATGTCGAAATAAATGAAAAATAGGAAAAAGTGTTAGTTAAGAGTTAATATAATTACCCTTTAGGTGTAATATTTGTTTACCCGCACGATCGTGCGGGTTCGGCTTTATTTGAGTTCACTGTCCGAAAATCGTCTTCCTTTCTTAGGGTCTTCTCGCGTGACCCGATGCACACCTCGTTGTTTTCTTTCGACTATATCACTAAGTAACGCCCTTAAGACTTGAAATGAGTACTATATTAAGAAAATAAAATTTTAACTTAAAAAATACATGGTTCATTTCCTATCACATAAAAATGAAATATTTTACATATAAACAATTTTTTCTGCTTTTAGCTTTTTTTCAAGAGAGTTTCACGAAATATACCCCACCGCCTCCAACGGTTTTCAGTATTCCTCGAGGAACTTCCGCAAATCGCATCGTCGTTTTTACCGTATCAGCACTCAAATGTGACAAGCTCTTTCAAAGTATTTTGAAGGATCTCTTTGAAAGCTTCGTAACAAAGGAGACTACTCACAGAAATTTCCACATTGGGATTTCAATCTATCATTAAAATCTTATCATTCTCCTTAGTTTACTATTGGGGAAGCAAAAAGAATTTGGTGTACATGTGTTTATAATTATTCAGTCCGGACAAAGAAACTAGGTACAAAAGCAGTCAAAATTGATGCTATGATCAATGATCACGTATGTACATCTGGAAATGACGACTGTCCTAATGATAGTGATAAATTATGCGTGGTCCTTCCTTGAATGTAATCAGTATAGGCGCACAATAGACATTGCCGGAGGAAATACAGGGAGATTTTCTAAAGCAAGAGGGGATTGAAGGGGGCCATCCCACATTTCGTGAAGGAGCTGCAATTTCTATTGTGCAAGAAAGAATGGAAAGCGAACAATCAGATACTGCATTATCCGCGAAATTTCATTTGCCTTCTAAAAATACAAGAGTATCCCTTATTTCAAAAGTCCCTCTTCACATAAATTCAGGTACAGCATTCTTTTAATATACATGTATATTTCTGAAAAATTAATTCTATATTATAGATTTTTATTTTTCTATGCTATAAAATATATAAATTATTTTATTTGTACAAGTATTAATTTTAAAATACTAGTTACAGGTAATTTAAATTAAACCTGGTTAGAATAACATATATAGTAATTATTCAAGTAACTTTTGTTCTGAGTGTGAGAAATGAGATGTATATTTATGTTTATCAAAAACTAAGAACTCTTTCAAAAATTTTCATTGTAAAAAAGTTTAGTCATTAAAATAGTAATTTCCTTATTTACAAATATCTTTTTTCTTATAAATAATAAATTGTTTATTACGATGATTAAATATTTGTTTCTTTGAGAAATTAATATTCAATGAAAACTAAACTTTGAAAAATAAATTAGGTGAAGCTTATATACATAATGCATAACCCGCACGATCGTTCGGGTTCCCGTTGACACAGAAAAAGCCTAACCCGCACGATTGTACGGGTGCGCTCCTGCGTTTGACGGACCTTGCTAGATTTTTAAAATTATTTTTTACAGTACCAGTAGGATCCAAGGCTACCTATAAACTAAAAAAAATTAAATTTAAGGATGAAAATTTGTCCGGTCTTAAAGGGATATAACAGAATTTTCTAAGTAATGCAACCTTCCTTCTTATAAATAGAAAACAACACACAATTTGACAAAATTAACACGACATCAGAATTAAATCGAATATAATTCGTAATTTGTATTTTTTCATATTAAAAGGTATGGTTTCATATTAAAAGGTAGGTTAAATGCTTAAAGAATCATTTTGCACTGCGATGGAGGATATTAGTATTCATGGACTTAATGGTCTTTTACTTCCAGGAACTCTCTGTAGATAAAAAAATAAATTATACTACAAAATGCTGTGCCTACGCTTTAAAACAGGTGTTAATAAATGTATCATCATTGTTATATCAAAATGGCATACGTAGAAAAAAACCAAACAGAAAAATCACTGACATTTTGACGTGACAGTTGGGACCACTAGCGACATATGTCATTTTGTGACACCATACAATAGTCAAATATCACATGCAACAATTTGAGAACAAATGTAGCTTAGCTATATAATTTGATAGGCAAATCTCATATTTGACATTTTAATATAACAGTGAGATTATGACTTTGCTATTGTGCTCAATACAATTCAATAGTTTGGCTGTGAGTAGAATTATTTTCCGAATGACTTTCTATCATACAGCATAGTGCATTTTGTGTTTAGATTTGATATATAATGAAGAGAATCAAGACAGCATTTTGGATCTCTGTCCATTGACTGATTGAGTCCAAAATTTGATACAAAACTACACAAGTTGCAAAATATATATATTTATGCGATTTTAAATTATTGTGATCACAAGCATACAGGAAGACATAGAGATAAATTTTATTTCGTTGAATATCATCGAGATTTGAGAGAAATGTACATTCTAATTTGGTAATTCATCCAAAATAATCCAAAGGTGTAAAATACTAAATAGAGAAGTTATAATATTTCTTGAACAAAACTTACTTGAGGCAAAGATGCTATGAAATTATGAATATTTGCTTTTTTAGCAGCATCTATTATTTCATTCATATCAACATCATCTTCATCGTTCTTTCCATATGAAATATTTTCTGCTATGCTGTAACTAAATAGTACTGGTTCTTGAGACACTAGCCCAATATGAGACCTTAGATTTTTAACATTCACGGATTTCACATTTTCACTCTCGACGAGCTGCAAAGATTAATAAAAGAAATTTTAGACAAACGTTTTAATAATTTAATTAAATGAACTTCAACAAAGCATTGGGAAAGTGCCACTTAATGCAAATCACTTAACAAAGTAATACATCATGCTCAATTACAAATTAATATATGAAATAAATCTGTATGTTCAATTTTTTTTAAATTACCACTTATTCTAAATAAATTTTTGAAATAGACATATGTTTTATCAAAATAAATTAAACATAGCAGTTCATAATTAAATGCTAAAAAAATAAGAAAAGTTTCTACTTATAAAAAGATATTAGAATGCAAAAAATACAGTTGGTACTCTATTAGTGACCGAGTAGGTTAGGTGACACATGGCTAAGGAGTTTCAGTTAGAAAGTTGTGAATTATATCCACAGGCTTTACTCTTAACCAGCATTATTCAAAAACAGGTAGACAAATGAATGCTTTCACAGCGTATTTCTTGCTATGGTTAGGTTGACTCTAAGGAGTCTAGTTAGATTCTAGGGAGTTTTCCTGGTTTTCCTTTACACGAAACACAAATATAGGCCAGTTCCGCCTGAAAGTCCTCCAGAAAAGTTACCTACCCTGATATACAGGCGCTAACTCAGACACCTCAAAGTACTACCTTGGTACTCTGAATCCCTTTGACCAACAGTACCGGCAGTGGCAGAAGATGTCAGACACCTCAAAGTACTACCTTGGTACTCTATCCTTCCTGTTTAGTCCTCCTTTAGCTTTGTCTTTTCGAATACAGATGGCGCCATGGTTCTAGTTTTCATTAAAAAAAGGGGTGATTGCTTGTTTGGGCGGGATATTAGCGTTGGTTTGCGATGGCGTGGGGGTATTTTTTCTCTCTTCTAAGCATAGGGTAAGTTTGTTTTCATAAAGGCTCTTATTAAGCCGGAAGGCTAAAGATATTTTTAAATCAATCTTATTAGCATTTTTATGTTTGTGTTTGGCTTTCCTTTTTCTTTTAAAATAATGCTTTTTAGATGGCACTGATCTCCTTTGTCTTTTGTTGGGAAATTTCGGGCTAAGAGAAGCTATATTTGGCGTAATGCAAGCTTCTTGGAGAAACATTTCCCAAATATTTTGAATCCATTTCGAATATAGTCCTTGGCCCTTGATAAAATGGACTAGAATGAATTTCTTGTTTGTTTAATTCGATTATCTCCGAGTAATTCTTAGTTTTTTGTTTTCTTTGAATGATTTTGATACTTGGTACTCTCAGTCACTTTGACCAACAGTAACGGTCACACTTCTCTTTTAGCATGAGTCATTTTCTTGCTCAATACCCTTAAATTAGTAGTATTAGCTACTTTAGTTTCTGAAGATTTTTTGGCTGTAGACCATTTTTATTTTAATAGAATAAAGTACTTACCACATCCCCCTTATCTGCTTCATAAAATCTCTCAATTAACTGGACGCAAGTACTTTTCCCGCAGCCACTGCTTCCTACCAGAGCGATAGTCTTCCCTGAGTCAATATCCAGATTCAGACCTCTTAACACCTTTACCTTTGGACGGCTCGGATAATTAAAGTGCACATCTTGTAAATCAATCTTTCCTTCCACTTTATCCTGTAATTATAGTCGTCATTAATACTTTAATGAAGTATTTTATTAATTTATGAACAGATATAGGATCAAGTATGTCAGGACTAAGATAATATTATTTTTTTTTAAATCTATAAACAGATGTAAAAGGAGTAAGCTGGGAAGGGTCTTTTTTATCGAAAAAAGAAGATGGTTAAAAGATTCCATCACATTATAAATTCATCGCTTTCAAAAATTCATAAAAAGATGAGAAATGGAATTTATTACAAATAATTAACTAAGAAATTGATAATTAACAATTTTTAAAAAAGATTCGCACATAATATCTAAAAAAATGTAAATAATGAGAAATAAAATAACACAAAAATAAAACGATTTTCCGTAAATAGTCAATCAATCTATATATATAAAACGATACTGTGGACGCAAAATCGGGCCGAATGTGTTAATCGCCGTTTGTCAACGACTCGCAAGTTTCCATTGCGTACATGTTTAAATCGGCGGAAAGCCTGAGAGTGCGAAATTTATTTTGAGTTTGCTAGTTTAAACAAAATGAGTTTAAGTCGTGCAGATTCGATTATGAATCAAAAACAAGAAATTAGCGCAAATGAAACTGTTGAATGGATTGGATTTTGGAGTTTATTGGCACAAGAGCCATGTTTGGCTATACTGCGCCAATGAAACTGTTGAAAAATCATTTATCAGGAAGATCCAGTCGGAATGAATGAATTAGAGTTGTTGTTAAGCGTTTTTGTGTACACAGCGAAGTTTCCGAATAATAGCTATGTTCTTTTTGCTTGGCACAATTCTAGGAAAAAGAAGTAATAAATTCAACTGAAAATACTTGAAATGTTGTCACGATAAAAAATAATGACTTTTAGTAATTTCTGTACCTATAATTTCCTATTACTTGCAGAAACGCATAACTCTTTGTCGAGCGAGCGAAGCGAGCTAGGATCACGCAGTGATTCCAAAAGAATCCCCAAAAGAATCGTGATTCTTGGGGATTGGCAAGCGGAGCGAACAGGGATGTAAACCCTTAGTGTATTTATTAAAAAAAATTAGCTTACCAAAATTTTACCATCAGGAGACAATACATCTATTGTTGGTTTCATATCAAGTATTTGGAAAACACGAGCAGCAGCAGACCTAGCTTTCTGGTAATCAGGAGAAAATGCTAAAACTTGTCCAAGAATTGTACAGCCGGTTATAATGCCGAACAAAACCCTTAAAAATAAATACTTCTTAGCGATAGTAACAATAACAATTTTTTAACTCTTTAAACCCGGATATCTCCTCTTAGGCATCATTCTAGACTATGATACACTTTGACATTTCTTGATTTCGGTAGTTAAAACACACTTATACAGTTGTACAAAGTCGCAGATTATTTTTTCGGGAAAAATCAACCAATACATTTATATTTTTTGTTTCTCAAAGCAATAAAATAATACCGTGAGTTCAGTGAATGATTATGCATCTTATTACTTTTCCGAGTCAGTGGCGCCGCTCGGGGGGGGGGGGCGGTCCGCACGAGTGGCACTTGCAAAGGGGCGTTAAGATCAGAGATATAGGAAAAAGTTTTATAACTAAGGAGAGCAGAGTCACTAGTTCAAACATTGTACACATGAAAAATATATAAATTGTATTTAATTCATATTTTTCTCCTTTTGTAGGTAAATTGCAAATATGTGAAATAAATACTGAGGGTGGACGTGCGATTTCGCGACCTATGTGCAGAGATCGAGGGCGTCAAACAATGAAATGCGTTATTAAAAAAATTATTCTCTGGAAAATATATTTATTTTATTTTAAAGTTTATTTAACTTGTAAATAAAGGGTGGCATGTTGCATGTTTGCCCCGAGCTGTAAACGTTGCAGCTACGCTTCTGTTCCGAGGTCAAAGGGTTAAAAGGCTGATTTTAGATATTCAATAAGTTACTTACCGTAAACTGCAAGGTTTCCATGACTTACTAGAGAATTTCGAGATTAGTTGCATGTATTTCTTTAAAAATAGGCTTTTCTGTTTTTTCCTTGTTGAGTGATTACTAAAGCAACGATTTACAAGACAATTTGGATCATACAGTAATTTAATAATTAAATGTGATTTTCCAAAAATTTCATAGGTGGGGATTCTTAGCACTGGTTATTTTTTTCTTTATCTATCGAAAACAAATTCACTGTACGAAATTTTAGATACATTTATTGAAATCCTGGGTGAAATTACACATGAAAAATAAATTTTATAAACACGTGATTATAATTAAAAATTTTGCGCCATCGTATCCGCCTTGTAAAAGACCTTTGTAAAAATTTGGTCTTTCATTTGTTATATAAAACATGGGGAAAATATTTATAAAAAACTAATAATAAGGATAAGGAATTTCCTTCAACTTTGTAGAATAAAATATGATATTCTCAAGCGTAGAAACAAAGCGAAAAAAGACGCACCGCAAGTGAAAAAAAAATCCAATTTATTTTTATTTCTTAAGCAGCAATCAGGCTATCATTTATATGTTGTAAATTGATTCAATAACACTTTCAGTATGTATCCTACTCGCAACAACAGACATTCGAGATTCAGTCTAATTATATGTCTACTAATAATTATTAAGTAGATAAGGAGAATGTGTGCGTGCGTACGTGCGTGTCGGCGTTTACAGGGCAGACTTCTGGACCTAGAGCTACGAAATTTGGCACAAACGTACTTTGTAGGGTGGAAATGTGCACCTCGCAGTAGTTTATTTGAAATTTTAATTAGAATTTTTAATTTATTTTTTTAAATTAAGCAAAATTCATTTTTCTTTCATATTTTTTTTCATCAAAACATTTATGGAATCTGTAAACCAAGCTCTCTGAGATATTACGCATATTAAAAAATATACCCAATAAACTGAATGATTATGATTGCTATGTTTTCATTCTTTTTTTTCAGTATGTTTTAATTCACCTAACATGCCGCTGGCCATAAAATGTGGTGCGATATTTTAATGTTAAATCGAATGCAAATTTTGCAAGAGAAATAAGAAAGTGAAGATGGCACCGGCAACGTGCAAGATGTTACATGGCATGGTCATTTATTTGACTTCGTTATGGACATTTATATAGACAATGAACAGAACAGGTACAAGGCTACTAAAAGAACATGGGTAAATATTTACCACAATCTGAAGTTTAAAATTACGTTGTTATAGAAGTCATGAATATAAAATTATACAAGATTCAAATGAAATCATATTCTCGGCGAAGAAGCTGGTCGCCGAAGGCGGTTAGTAGACATATAATTAGAATATTTTAGAAGACGAAATTGGGTATTTTGGTGAAAGGCAACACAAGGTATTTAAGGGTTAAGAGTTTTAATGATGATTTCCACATTTTTCAATAAAAAACGAGTCTAATGAACATTAATCCTTAATGTAATAAATTAATTTTTACATAAGAAAAACTTTCAGAACAATGCGTTTAATGAAACGCAGTTTGAAAACTTACCTATAAAGGTTTGCATAGGTTTCTTCTCCAGAGGCAACTAGGGTACTGCCGTAGTAAAAGCATACTGAATATGTAAAAAGGCTTATACATTGCCCAAGTGCATAAGTGACGGCCCTTATATGTGCTCTTTTTCTCATGTCTCTGAAGAAAATCATAAAAATGTCAATCAAAAGTAGCACTGTTTTATAAACTCGATTTAGATTAATGGTAATATGAGAAGCAATAAATGAACTGCACCAAATGTTTATTTAGTGTGAAAGATTTTGAAAGATGTTGAGGTGAATGGAGTAAGCTTTGAAATTAAGTTCTCTCATTTGGCACAATTATGGAATTTTGAACAAACTCCGGAACGAGAAGTGTCGGATTTACACAATTCTACACCCCATGCAAAAGGATATTCTGCGCCCCTCCTCAAAAGAGTTAAAATATAATTTTCAATTAAATATACAGTAGTTTATCTTTTTAGTATGTAAGCACTTAAGACAATTTGTAAAAACTTTGAACCACATTAAATTTTTAATTCAAAATTGCACTACTTCTCTGCTAATAAAGGAAAAGGAAATGTGTGTGTGTGTGTGTGTGTGTGTGTTGGTGCTCTACAAGACAGGAGGACCGAGGAATGGCAGCCGAACGTTCATTTACAACCCTTTGCTGATGACATTATCTTCGTCATCAGCGAACCCACGGGAGCAAAGCTAAAAGCTACTGCACAAGCTCCCATCACGAAATTCCAACACTGGGCTGACAAACACCAACTCAAGGTATCTACAGAAAAATACACCACCATCCTCATCAGCAGATTAGTAAGTGGTCCTCGAGTAAAATGGGATAATCAAATAATTAAAAGATCTACCTCTCTTAAATATCTAGGAGTAATAATAGACAACAAGTTTAATTGGGCCGATCACCTCATCAACATGAAAACTAAACTAACTCACCTCCACCAAAAAATCACAAGAATATCCGGAACAAAGACTTAACAACACCTCAGGAGAAGGCTGTACAAAACAGTGGCAGAGCGGATTATTCTTCACGGAACTCTATCCACTATCAGCCAGACAATCCAGGCTATTGAATTCAATTCATAGGAAGTTCCTGCTTAACATCACAGGGGCATATTCCACTACGCCAACAGCAGCACTCCAGGTCATAGAAAGGATCATACCGCTCCACATCAGAGCAGAAGAGAAGCGGCCTAAGTCAGAACAGCCAGACTACGCAAAATATCTAATTACAACAACATCAACTTCAACCCCAATAACTACGAGAAAGGCACAACATCCAACCAAATTCCACCCAGCAATTTTTCAACTAAAAGACAGTATCTCTCTAAAAAAGCAATTCATTCCAGTACCCGGTCTCAATGTTTACACAGACGGCTCAAATATGGAAGACAAAACAGGCAGTGCCTTCTGTGTCATAGAAGAAGACACAATAAAAAACGATGGCAAATCTCGTCCCTTCAACACAGTCTTCCAAGCAGATCTTCTTGCTATACAGGAGGCTTGTCTTTGGGCAAAAAAGACCAACCAACAGGTTAAGGTATGGTCAGACAGCGAGTCGAGCCTCCATTCAATTGCTTCAATTGACACCAAAAGCCCTATTGCTCAACAAATACCTGAAATCTACAAACATTAAACTTGGATGGATTAGGGTGATGATGAAGCGGCGGACGTACTAGCCAAGAAGGCAACACAGGAGGGAACCCCCACATACATCCCAATGCCAAGAAACCATATCAAGAGTCTTCTTCAAAAATAGTACATCATTCGCTGGCAAAAAGAATGGGACAATGGAGAAACAGGCAGGCGTGTGTAAGCATATTTAATATTTATGCCTGGCAAAAGCATGACTTCAACTTATTTATTGTTACAACAGTGTATGAAATCAGATGAGTGGCAACAGTCAGTTGTTGACTTACTTTGAATTTGATTTAAAAAGAGAAGAGTACGAGTACGGTTGAACGAAGTTAGGTTGTACGCAGATACGAAGTGTAATAGTTGTGTTTTAGTGTTCTAATAAATGTTTCTTTAATCTTAGAAGAAGTCTTATGAATGTCAATCAAAAAGCCAACAAGTGTTTACAATGTTTTGCCTAAAGTCAAGACAAATCCTACCCCATGGCAAAGGCCCGAAATAATGTTCGTCACGGGCCACGGGCCATTTCCGACATACCTTAAATGATCCAACATCAGAAACAGCGATTCCTGGGGCTGCAGAAACCTGGGAAACCCCTTACACTATGCTACAAGCTGCCTGTTTACAACCTCATACCACCTAACAAAACCGTCAACTGACCTAGAAGCATTTTGGAGGAAAAGAGTTATGAACAACAACAATTCTTTGGCGAAAATCAGAAAACTCATCCACTTAATCGCGGGGAACGAAACACTCTTTTTTTCCAAAAGATGGTGACAACAACTAGCCATAGACTCCATTACCCCTAGCTACTCATCTTCTCTATTCTCCCATACATAAGTCTCTCAAAGTCAACAACACAACGATTTGAAAGAACTAACAGTTATATTACTAACTATTATATTCTTTTGTCCTATATGTCCTCTTTTTATTGTATCCTTATATATAAAAAGTATTTTTTTTCTTTTTGCTCTGGCGTTTTCAATACAATTTTACACATATCCAACCAACCGACAAGCAGCCGTCCTGGCTTCGAGATCGGGGGTATGCTGTGGTGTTAAGTCAAGTGCATTATTTAAATCTTGAAGTTATTAAAATATATTTAAGCTAAATAGCTGATGAAAAGTCTTTGGATATTATATTATGTAAACTACAATCATGCACCATCAAAGAGATAATAAACGAACACAAATTTAACTTTCAAAATGTAATAAAAAATTTGTAGACATCCATTTTGAAAAAGTGAACGAGATAATACCTATATGATTTGTCCAGTGCATTTCTGAATTGTATAAAAAAATTCTCTTCTTGATGTAATGCTGCAACAGTTCTTATGCTTTCAATGGCTTCAACTGCAATCTGAAAACAAAATATAAATATTCAAGTCCAATCACTGAACATAGAATTGTGCTAATTCAAATAATGTTAATTGAAACATTATCAGCTTTAGTAGTAAAATTGAAAATTACCACAAAAATTTTTTTTAAATCAAATATCCTGCAATCATGGGTCTCTGTTACTACTTCCGACCTAACCCAATTTAAAATTCTAAAAGAAAATGAATAATATTGAAGGAAAAGTTAGACCAAAATATTACTTCTGGCAACTCAGTATAGCGTCTCAATATAGACAGAGAGTGAGGACCATCCTAAAGTTACATTTTTACAACCAGTGGGAGTGGATTCCCCTAAACTTTATCGTATATTAACTAAGATGTTTTACAAATTCATCCATTTTGAGACCAATTATCTCAAAAACTATTTAAGTAATAATAAAAATAAAAGCATTCATTTGTAGAGAATTGTACGCTCTTTAATTTGTTAAATAAAGTGTAATTTGAAAATCGACTAGTTTTCAAGATATTCAAGGAATACTAAAAAAGAGGGATGAAATCCAAGATGGCCGCAAACTTTGAGACCCATTATCTGGGAAATTCTTAAACCTAGAAGACAAATGAAAGTATTTATTTGTAGGGAAGTTTGCACTCTTTAATTTGTTTAATCAATTGTAATTTGAAAACTGAATAGTTTTTGAGATATTCAAGAAAAACTTAAAAAGGGGGATGAAATTCAAAATGGCGGCGCGAGCTTACCCCCAGGACCGCGGACTTTTAGTATATTCATCAGGAACCAGGGATTGCAATCCGGCACCAATTTCAATCCGGTCGGATCCGACCGGATCGATAACAGCAAAACTATTTTGCCTTTTCATTCCAAAATCAACTGTATAAAAGATGATCAAGTGAGTGTATTACAAAGTTTATTAAAAAAGGTTTATTTCTTATGAAATCAACTTTATTTGCACTGTTATAATCAATCAATATTTACGTAAGAATCAACAATAAAAATTTAGTATAGTGTAACTAGTTAAATTGCAGTTTAGTTTAGTTTAGTTATATTAACGTCCCGTTTAGAAGCAACACGAGGGCTATTTTGGGACGGACCTCGTAATTTTGAACCTCGGTCAGATGACGAGGACGACACCTGAGCTGGCACCCCCCTCTCCAAACTTTCACGCCACACCAACGGGAGGACGTTTGACCACTACGTATGATTTAACGTGCAACAGGCCCCATACACGGCGGATCTTCAGTGGAATCGGGCCTCGGCCAAGCCGAGACCTTACCACTAGGCCACCGCGGCCTTAGTTAAATTGTAATTGCTATATTAGTTTAGTAATAATTAGATAATGACGGGCAGTTAAGTTCAGTCTCGCGCTTACTTGATTTCACAAATGACATCAATGATATCTTACAATGTAACTAACATTACATTATGTAACTAACTTATATTAAATCTAACTAAAGCAATCTTATCAACTGAGATCTCAATAATTAGGTAATTTAGGCAATCCAAGCAGTCTCATTCTCATAATTATGACAGTCATCATGAATCTGTTTAATCAATGACACAATTATCACAATAACAAGTTGAAAACTTCCTATTTTTTAATATACTTACTTTAAATTATTATTTTTAGTAAAAAAATTATTAAAAAATCATTTTTTGTTTTGGAAAAGGATCGTATTAAACAAATAGTGTTAATTGTGTCATCTGCCAATCGACTTCTTACAGAGATACAAATATAACTAGCGGCCGAGGCCATTTCTGCTTCTACACTTGGTTTTATTATTAACAAATACCTCGTGAATAGAAGACAAGTATTTTCCTCTGACTCCTTCACTTTCATATGCAGTCATTTCCTTTTTTAATATTTTCTAAAAATCTTTCTCTTTTTTGGTATTTATGCTATACGTTTTCATAGCTTGCTGGATTTGCATTTGTAATTCTTTCTGTAATGTCAAATCATTTTTCAATGACGATGAATCTGAGTTATTTTCTACTATAATATCTGTGTTTTCGTTAAAGCTATCATCTTGAATAACTCTTTCTAAGATATTTTTCACTTCTAGTCGTATAACTTTTTTTCGGCATAGTAAATGTATCATCAGCTCGTCTTGTATCGTCATCATATTTTTTGGATTCTGTAAGTATATTAATATTCCTGTTACTACAGTGCGGCGTTCTTTTATCCTCACACGCAGTGCCTCGGATAATTCACCACTTAACATTGTGTCTTGAGTAACCAACTTCTCAAAAATAAACTTTAGTGTTGTTTCAGCAGTTAACAGGGTCGGATCTCTTCTGCATAGTGCCTCAACAGCCAACTTAAATAGCTGCAAACTCTCAATCAGGTCTTTTATTTTCGACCATTCTAGGTCGCTAAATGTTGTGTCAGATCCTATATCAATCAAAGCTTTATCTATACACACTTTCAGCTTATGAAATCTTTCTATCATAGCCAGAAGACTGTTCCAACGTGTGCGGCAGTCTAAAATAAGACTTAATTCTTTGCTTGTATCTTCTTTCACATACTTTTGCAGGTACTTATCGTATTTAGTAGGCGATCTTTTGAATAACTTCACCACTGTCCGCACTTTTTGAAGAAGATCATTGTCTCTAGGAATTACTTCAACCCTTCAAAGATAAAGATTACGAGGATCTGCTGTTGTTGTTACCGTCACTCCTTGTTCTTCATGAGTATCATTCGTGTCTTCGTCGTCTGTATCTGATTCATTAGAAGTTATTTCTTGGTGTTCCTCTTCTCTTTCTATATTCTTTTTATATAATATGTCGACCACTGCTAATTGTAAACCATGCGCGAAGCACAGTTGCTGGTAGCAACTCATAAGTTTACCAACTTTGACCATGACGCTTGCACCGTCAGTATATATCAATATTAGTGTCAGAATCAAGACCGAATCTTTTCAGGCGGTTTGTTTAATCAAACTGACAGTATGTTCCGCAGTACACGAGCCATGTATTCTAATTATGCTCAGATTAAAGCGTTTTTCATTGTGGTGTACGTTTAGGTTCGAATATCGGCGATTTTTCTGAGAAGTCCATTCGTCAAAACTTAAAGCGCATCTTTTACCTTGTTTCTTAAGATATTCGAACTAAATAATGAAGTCAGCTTTAACGGTATTTGCAAAATTTGTAACTATAGATCTTATTGTTTTTGGTGAATTAGGAAGTCAAGTTTTCAAACCCTTCATTGACTGGACTATATATGATCTTGTAAAAGTGGCATCTCACTCCCATGTGTGGTCCTAGCTCAGGACCAGGACAGCCTCGAGTACTGAGATTTTTTTTTTGTCCTTGAATCCGAGACTGGGGAGAGTCGGAAAAGTGACAGCCTCGAGTACTCAGATTTTTTTGCCCTTGAATCCAAGATCATCGTGAAAGTGACAGTACAAGCGGGAGTGCCCCGCCACCCCTCCCCACTTTCGCTTAGTGTGACATAAGTTTTGGCACGTTTTATGCTTCGTAGTATGATGAAGAAAACCAAGTATGAGTTTTGGATACCTTCTTTTCGTTGGAATGAAATCAAAATTTGAAATCCATCTACACTTATGGTTAGAAGACCATATAACAAATTTCGTTTTTATGATTAGAAGACTACAAAACAAATTACATCCGTTTATTATTATTTACAAATTATGCTGTGTTTTTGAGTTATCGATCTCACATGCACGCGAATATACAAATAGACAGACGGTCAACCCATCGAACGGATTCGGATCAAAATTTGAAAGAGGCCTATAATTATAATGTTAAAACTGTGCACCAAATTTTATTCATCTAGCTCTTTCTGTTTCCTAGTTATCATGCTCATGTGTACATGTAAAGACAGACGAACTTCCTATGGGTGGATTTCGTCCAAAATTTGACAGAAATCTAAAACTTTCGTGTCAAGACGTCATACCAAATTTCATCTGTCTAGTTCAACGCGGTTTTGATTTATTGTGTTCGCAGACCGACAGACATAGTTTTTTAACATTTTCTTTTGCGGATTCAATGGCGTCTATAACATAGAGATTCATCAAAATCTCGAGGTCATATTTCTGGCGATTAAAATACTTTATGCATATTTCGTATGCAAGAAAGTAAAAATATTTTATTTAAGCACGTTACAAGTTACACTGGTGTAGAAAAGTAATGAACAATTTTTAAGATGCTAAAAAACTGGAGTTAATATGGATACTATGGTTCGCAATGAGTTGCTGAGAATCGTTGGACATATTATATTCGGAACTCACATTTTATAGTGAATATTCGGTCACAAGAGTAATTAGGGGGGCGACCAGAAACTGATGACGACGAAGAGAGATTTCGACTCATCCAGTTTCACAGAAACGAGAGAATAATAAGATGAAACTTTCTCGGTTGATAACGAGATGAAACTTTCATCAATGGTTATGTTCGATAAGCATAATATTGACATGCATTTTCTTAAACATAGCTCAAATATTAGGGAAGATATAAAGGTTTCTTTTGAAAATTCACAAATTTTCCCGCAAGGTTTTTGCTTATAACTTGCTGTTTTAAACCAAATTGTATCAAACTTACAGAATACAAGACAATATTATAGAGAAGGATTTTATTAAATTTTGAAGTAAATACCTGTAATATTAGAGAAAATATGAGTATTCGTAGTAAATAAATTTTTACAGCGCATTTTTCATTCATAAGGTAAGAGCCAGATATATAGGGCAATTTATAAAAAAATTCCAGTTCAATACCGTTAATATTCAGAAAGATATTGGCATTGCAAGAGCTTAATTGCTTTTGTTCTGAAAAGAAGAGAAACGAAACTACGAGGGATCATGTACAAACTGAAATTTTTAAAACTTGAATTATCGAAGAGATATAATCGAAATGCAATTTAAATTATGCATTCAGTTTATAAATATACATTAATATTCAGGATATTCAACCTTCATAAAATTCAATATTACTGTTCAAATATTCAAGTTTAAAAAGTATCTATTTGTGCAAGAACCCTCAGCATTTTGTTTCACTTAGAGATCAAAAGCAATTCAGCCCTTGCAATGCAGATATTTTTCTGAATACTAACGGTATTGAAGTGGAATTTTTATATAAGTTGGCCTATATATCTTGTTCTTATAAAAGAAAACTTACGCTAAGTTTCGCACATGCGCTGTAAAATATTATTTACTACAAATACTCATATTTTCTCTAATATTCAAGGTACTTCACATTTAATACAATACCTCTAACATGCTGTCTCGTATTCTGCATGTTTCATATAATTTGGTTTAAAACTCTGCAGGTTAAAAGCAACCACCATGCAGCAAAATTTGGAATTTTTTTAAAAGAAATCTTTATATATTCCCGAATATCTGTGCTATGTTTACTAAAATGAATGTAAATATAATGCACATCAAATATAACCATTGATGAAAGTTTCATCTCATTACTGTAAAATGTGAGTTCCAACGATAGTATGCCCCACGATTTTCAGGAAGTAATTGCGAACCGTAGTATTCACACAAACATTTTTTCAGCATCGTAAGAATTGTGCATTACTTTTGGACAACAATGTACTGACATAAATGAATGTACAGGAGAACAGAGTAAAAAGCAAACTAACGATAGCACTAATTCAGAAGTGAGTGGCAGATTTATGAATTAACAAAATGTGAAAAGATTGCTTCACAACTCGAATTCAGAGTACTGGATGAATATATCTCTGACCGAGAGGATTAAAAACACTTATTTCTGAATAGATCAGGAATAAGAATTTTACTATATTGCGTTTAGTTTAAAAATAATTGATCTCATGTACGTTTATACGATAAAACATAATCTTTCGTTTCGAAATTATGCAAAATAGCTCACTTTCGAAGCTGCTTCTGTGCAAGCTTTGTCATTTAACAGTAACCCAGCAGTCATTCGTTTTTCAGTGCCTACTATAAGTATAATCAGTGGAACAAACGCAAAAACAACCAATCCTATTTTATAGTTGAAATAAACAGCAATGAAAATGCAGGTGCCAAGAGTTGAAAAAGTTTGAAGCAGTGTCGACAGTCTGGACCCGGTGACCTGAAAATTAGACATTTATAATTAAATAAATCACGAAAGTTAAATTTATTACCAGTTTTTAGAATGAAATAAAAATAAAAATGCGGGGTATTTTTGAAATATTAAGTTTATATGAGGGTTGTTCGATAAGCCCATGCAAACTCCAAAATATGACGTCACTCGACCGTATCGAGATTATTTTTAGTTGCTGGTAGCTTTCGGACGGTGTGACTAGTTAAAATGAACTAAGCATCATGATTTCTGACAGATGGACGAGAAAGAATTTCGTGTAGGAAGAAAATGTACTTTTCCGAAAAAGAAAGCAGTCCACAAAACCCAAACTGAGCTTGATAACTGTTATGGCATTTTTGCACCTTCGATTAAAACAGTTTATAAATGGTTTGGCAACTTTCGAAGTGGCATATGAAAATTTGACGCGGAACGCCCAAGACGCCAGGGTCAACGCTTCTCAAAAAATCATTGATTCATGATGACAGAAGAATGAGGGTGCATGACATTGCTATGATTATGGGCATCTCAAACATAATATTTTGCCCGTACCCTTACACATGAGAAAACTCTCCGAAAGAGAGATGCCCCGAATGCTCACTCTGAATCAAATATGTGTTGCCAAGAAAGTTTGAGGTCTTTTCAGCAAAATCCAGAAGAATTTTTGCCTGCTTTTGATACAATAGATGGAACTTGACTTCATCACGATCAGCCTGTGATATAGGGGCAATCAAAACAAGGGGGAAGTTTGCTTCCCACAAATAGAAAAATGTTTTTCTCGGCTGGATGGGTTATGATCACAGTTTTGCTTGTGTGTGGATGGCAGTGATATTATCTTTTATTACTTTTTTGCAAAATAGTAAAAAATTTATAGGATTTATAGGACAGTTTTATGCATCTTTCCTGGATCATTCAAAAAATGAAATAAAAGAAAAAGGATTTCATTTAGCTGAAGAGAAGATTAACTTTCACCACGCTAATGAGCAAGCTCATACTTCTGCAGTTGTGAGAGCAAAACTACAGGATTTAAGCTATCAAATTCTTCTGTATCTTTCCCATTCTTCTGAGTTGGTAACTACGGATTACTACATATCCCTCAACATGAAAAAATGGCTGGAGAAAGAGAAATTTTCATCGGACGTTGATGTTATTGCCGAAACAACTGCCTACTTTGCGGATTTAGACTAATCGCACTACACGGATGGAATAAAAATGTCGAGTATCTTTAGGATAAGTATATAAACCTCAAAGGAGACAATGTAGAAAAATAAATATTTTTTATCCCCAAGAAATTATGTTTCTTACTTTTTGCACGGACGATCGAACAACCCCCATAATTCGCTTAAGTTGTTTAGTTTGGTTGTTCAGTAATTAAGTGGTAGAAAATCATCCCGTAACACGCAAAATAAAGAAAATAAAAATTTTAATAATATATAATCGCTGTGAATGTTTCGGAATTTTTAATTTAAAATTTAAATGAACTTGTCGTTTAAAATAACTAACAGATGTTAAAAAACGCTAAAAATAGTGGCTTGAATGAATGAAGTTAATCTATTATTATCTTCGTTGTTTTAAAATATTATTTGTAGTTATGTCCATTTTTACGATTATTCGTGCATTATTATGCTTTTAACTCTCTGAGCGAACAATTATTTTGAACTTTTAGCTATGAGGTTAGAAAACTTAGCTTTTAAAGTAAATGAATCGATTTTTTTTGTATTTAATTATATCTCTGAAATCTTAAGAATACTTTATACATGATTGTTTAAGAAAATATGCATATAAATACGAGCTATCCGCTTTTGAACTGAACATGAGAAACGTAAAAAGACGTTTGCGCCGCTCAGAGGGTTAAAGTTCCTTTTTTCCCCTCTGACAGATGAAATATCTAGAAAACTTTATACATCCGCTACTTTTTTCTTTTAGTTCATTCTATATGTAGAATATATAAATTAATACCCTAACTGAAAGTTGTAGAAAATAATAAAAATGGATAAAAAGCCAAAAAGTTACATTATGCATGGAATGGTGTCATTTTTTCAGCTCTGAAACTCCAAATAAAGGGTCTATGATGTCTAGTAGTTACTACTTATTGCGTGTTAAACATAAATAATCACATCAGTTAAAATTATTGCATTTTTTAAAAGAAAAAAGATGTGTAAAGAGATTTTAATTGCGTTGTTCACAGAAAAAAAACAAAGGTACATTCGTGGATTTTATTATTTTTTTAACATTTGGCCATTTTTTTATTTCCTGATATTTTCAATATCATGCATTTCAACTATTTAAATAACATAGAGAATATTTTAGTAAATGCAGATAATACGTTGAAATCATCCTTCATTGCAAATTTTATTTTCTTATTATCAACATGAAAGTTTATCTATTTTCTTTATTGTGTGTCGCAAATAAATAATAATAATCTTTTAAAATGCAGAAGATAGCGAAAAAATTAGTCATGTGTTGTTAATAAAAACTTATATTTAATATATTTTTACCTATACAATTTACATTTTTAGCATTTGTATTAATGACGACTGTTTTAATTTGGTAAAATGAAAAAAAAAATGTTCAATTCAATTGAATCTTTACTTGTACAAAACACCAAAAACTTATCAATGAAGATTTAAAATGAAAAACTATTATAATATAATATATATGCACCCTCAGAAATTGACGCTGAAATTTTTTACTTATTTTATTGTTTAAATCATTTAATTAATGTTCAAGACTAATTACAAAAGAACAAAAGGCAATAAAAAAAATCTGTACTGCATTGTTTAAATTTTTGTGCTGCATTTAAGAACCAATTATATTCATAACTTCACACATGAATAAATTTTTGAAAAAAAGTTTTTCTTCGTCATATTTTGAGTAATTTTGTTACTGAAAATCTGACTAAGAAAACTTTTTCAAAAATTAGATATAATCATGAAGTTATGAATATAATTATTTCTTAAATGCAGCACCAAAGTTTACAAAATGCAGTGCAAAAAATTGCAGCCCCATATTGTGGAAGATATTATGAGAAAATTATAGAATTGCAGTGCATTACGAAATGTAAAAATAGGGAGAATTTCAGTATAAATAATCAAAAAGTGTTTTCTATTAAAATAAATGAAAATACCATAAATGAATTTACCATAATGTATGAAAAATCTTATCAAAAATTGATAAAAAAAACTCGCTTAAATTTGTTTTCAAAGTTAGGAAAACAACTGATATAAATACAATTTTCTCTTACCCCTTGCATATCTGATGCATCTGAAGTGAGCTTAGCACATAAAGATCCAACACTATTTTTTGGATGGTCAAACCAAGCTATGTCCTACAAAGCAAGATATCTATATATATAAAACGTATATGGCACAGAAAAAAGGCTTTTTTTGCCAATGGCAACGATAGGTTTGTTCATAAAACAAAACCGGTAGCCTCCTCCAGGTTAGGCTTAAGTTAATAGGCATAGCCTGCTTCGGGTGTAATATAGTAGCAGGTAAAATAATTTCTTCTCAAAAATTAGTAGTTTAAGACGTAGAATTCGCAATATTTCTTAATGAAACTTTGGATGGAACTATTCAAAAGATATTTGTTAGAAATGAAGCTGCTGGACTTAGGCGAGCCAAAGAGCGTTCAGGTCAACGTTAAAATAGTTAAATTCAGAGTAGTTTAAAATATTAAGGTGAACATCATGCATCTTTCTTTTTTGAATATTATCAATTGGGTACTTTTAAGTACCCAATATACAATATTCGCCAAGACGAAAAAGTCAACACTTGGTCGTTTTTTCATCTTGACGAATTTTCTTTGAGTGCTGAATCGCTAGGTTAGATCAACTTGACGATAGTTGACGCTCGCTAGATTTTTTGCGAGCTGAAACGTCAGGAGCTTGAATGCGTTAGTTTGGCCGAAAATGCATGATGTGCGCATAACGGAGCGTAGATGCTCTACGTGGGATCAGATAGTATTATTACAACTTAATGAAATGTAGACATATGCATAAAACAGAGGAAATACTTTCGTAACAATGAGTTGAGTTCAGTTTTAGGATTTTATGGTGCAAAAGCCAGATTTGGCATGCTGCGCCGGATACGTGGAAATAATAAGCTACAGTTAAAACTCTAAAAAATTTAAATTCAAATAATCTTTATTGTGATGAATAAGTTAAAAATAGTGTTCAAAGTAAGCATCACAGAGACAAAATGCAAGAAAAATTGCATTAATCAAGGCGTAAGGAATAAAAAATCCAATTGAATACCTTAGTTCACACATTGAGATATTATATGGATAAAAATTCAAACAATATACAGGGTGCCCAATTATATAAGCCCCCCCTCAATTTCAGAACGACGGCAGCATTAATCATGAAAGTAATGCCTAGTATAGGAATACGTCTATGCGCTATGCGATGAGACAACTTACAATGTCATCTGGTGGCAAACTTCGAAGTATTATTGTGCACAAGGTGTCTTTTTGTACTAAATCGATAATTCTCTACAACTTTAAAATTAACATTTTTCCGCTATCTCGTACTATTTTCGAGATAGGAAAGCTAACTCCGAAGTTTGCCACCCGGTGGCTTTGTAAATTAACTAATTGCGTAGGGCATAGGCGTTTTACTATACTTAGACACTACTTTCATAACTAAATCTGCCGTCGTTCTGAAGTTAGGAGGGGTGGCCCTTATTTCAGCGGGCACCCTGTATAGATTGAAAATACTATAAAAATCGTAAAAACTAGATCATTTTTTATACTTTCCTGGCATTATTACATGAGAATATGGAGCACTCATAACAAACGGTATTTTTTAACCCAAGACAGTTTTAGGAGGCCTCTTGAATTCAGAGGAATACCAGGAGTTTCGTCAAGGATCAGATCGGTGTCATTGGTTGAAGATGTGGCAATAGGACAATTATTATCCAGCACTGAAGCAGAAGAAACCTCATGAGGCAAATTTTTCCAAAATTTTAATAGCGATTGAGAATGTGCTTTATTTTAGTTATCTGTACTAACATTTGATTGGCATTTAGGTTCTTTTTTTCTCTCCACAGGCTTGAAAATTGGAATAATTCTGGAGCAAAAACTATTGTCTAGGGTGTATCATGATGTTGAGATGAAGCTGGAAGGTGCGTTATTTGTGGAAATTCTTTCATTGTAGTAACGGAACAGATAGAAGCTGTATCAGATAGACAGTATTGCGATGAAACTGGCAGATGTTTTTGCCGTGCAGAAGCATGGCTAATACCAGATGCTGGTTGTTGCAACTCCACCAGTTTCTATGCTTCTAGATAAGATATCTGTTATTTCATTTTTATGGTGATAATTACTTTTTCACTTTTCCAAGTCGGGATGTTACAAGAAAATAAAATTCCGTCCCCTTTACAGTTTGCATACTTCTCCTTTGAGGTGGAATCAGTGCTTTCATGGCCAGTTTCTCCACTGGTCAATTGGAAGCAAGTTGCCCATAGCAGGCAGCTTTAGAATAGCCAAAACGCTGGAACTTAAAACAGCGTAATGTTAGAAATATATGTTTTAAAAGGAAGTTGGATAAATTCTGTATAGATATATTAATGTTAGTTTAGAGAAACCTAATGTTAATACCAAAGGTTCACTCCCTGATTTTTCAACTCCTTTGTAATTTCATCAACGATGTCATTCAATAACTCATCATAGGGGACAACTCCCTTGGATGAATTAAAGCTTGCTTGGAGGCTAACTGCGAAAGGAGAAGGTTGACAAAGATGTGATTTTCCAGATTTATTTTGCTTGTTTTGGAGACTGCACCTCAACAGCAAGTCATCAGATCGAATATTTCGCGTCGATTTCTTCAACACTACTATTGATTGCCTTGTCAATCAGAAAACGGAGGCACACCATCAAAACTTATCTCCATCTGTAGACGTATAATTTATAGATGAATAATGGCGGAACTGACGATTGTTTACAGAAATTAGTTTCAAATTGTATCCGCTGAAGGGACGCGGTTTTACTTTGATATTCCAATTGATTCAAGACCAACGGATATATGTATTTTCATAAAACATATTAAATGTAAAATTGAAATAATTCTCTTCATTCAGGTAGGCGTGATCAATTTGAGATTATGTCGAGTTTGGGCCGAACCAAACTTCAGAACTCGGAAACGTGACAGATGTAACACAACCAATTATTAAAAATGTCAGATTAAATTTAGTAAATTTTTAAGGGTTTTTTAGAGTGGAACGTTATTTGTAAAGGTGATTCAAATTAAATTAATTGAAGTTGGTAAGAAGAATTAAGAGTGCTGTCGCCAAAACGCTCAGTTTTGAAAAAAATCAAGTACTAACCTGTGTAATCATTTTACTGAAGACCCTCTTTCTAAATCTTGAAGTTACTCTTTCTGAAGCAACAGAAAACAGAACTGTCTAAAAGATAGAATAACAGAAGCTTATTAATTTGAATATTTTTCGCATCAGATACTTAGATATAAGAAAATTGAACATTTCCTTAAACGAACAAGAAGTTTCCTTTGTCAGCATTATTTATACTAAAATAATGATTAAAAAATTTACAAAATCTGCATAAATGGATAAAAGTTCACCTGTAAAAATGAAGTCGCGCAAGATGTTATAGCCATGATAAGAAAATATAAACAGTAGAGTGCGTTTTTATCTAAGATCTTATCTGCAGGTTCAGACAGTACCTATCAGAAAGAAAAACATGTCAATAAAATATATAAATAATTTGGAAGGAATAAAGAATTCTTAAAAAATATGGAAAAAACTAAATTAACATCTATACATAATCTATTTGATATTGTGAATATGCATTTTATGACAGATTTAATGGTTGCTATTAGTTTTGTGTTAAGATCTTGCACACACTAAGTACTGCTGTAGAAGTGTTTACAGCAACCGTTGAAGTCCAGCAACGGATTAATCCATTTTACATCAATTTCCATGGACGAAATAGTTTCGGTTTACAAACGACCTACAGGAACGTGGAGGGGGCGATCCGCCCCGGGATGCACATGGAAAGGGCGGCAGAATTAAATATGCAGGAAAACAATTTCATAACTAAGAAAAGCAGCAACATAATGTGCAATAAAAAATAACTAATATAATTAATTCGTATTTTCGCATTTTTTTCGGTAAATTTCCAAACTGTGAAGGGAAGTCTGGTAGTCGCGTGATTTCGTAATCTATCTGCACCGATTGAAGGTGTGAAAAGATGAATTACGATACAAATAAAATGTTTTTTCAGGAATTTATCATTTTTATTTTCATTATGGGCCCTAAATAACTTTAAAAGGAATGGTGACATCAAAGGTGGATCCAGAGGAGTGTCCGGGGACTATGACTCCGCCCCCCCCCAACGTCAGGGCAAATTTTTGTACCTCGTTCACGCAACGAGCAATTCAACTAGTAGATAAATAAAGATCTGATGAAAATTTGAGATGGCCATCTTTACGCTCCTCCCCTTGTAATGCAGATCGTGATCCCCGTCGGGCATACTCTAACGACACTCCTAGGTGGTATGTTGCAAAAGTGGCAGCCATAACACTGCAGGTACAAATTTAAGTTCGCGAACTGCGGTTTGACTTTATTTAAAATTTGATTAGAAATAGATGATTTCTAATAAGAAAATTCCGATGACAACCGGACAGTAACTCAATAATAAGTTTTTCACATATTAATAGATCAATAAATAAATTTACGTAACACTATATTAAAAGTGTAAATAACGCTGAGCTATAGTTTGTATTAATTGGATGACTATAAATGAAAATTCTTGGCATTCCCTTCTACATCTCGGTATCTCCAGAACAAAAGAACTTTATACAAATTTACGTCAGTAAGATGTATTAGGGTTATATTTCTTTGACAATAAATGTCGCTAGACACTTATCTATTCGCAGATACTACTAAGAAATATATTCTCAACGATGATATGACAGCAAGACAGGCCGAGCTCAGGCTTTTCAATATGAGTTCCAAGAAGTCCTGAATTAACCCACTACGATTTTTGTGCACACAGGTACATACTACAGCAAGCGTTTTTTCCCACCATTTTCATCAAATCTGATAAACTCAAAACGAGAATAACGGCAGCCATTCAAACGTAGCCATGGGCCACTGAAAATTGTAATTTTCTTTTCGCTCTGTAAATATTTCCTTTCAAATTTGGGACATTCTTCTTCAACGCACCTGTATTCTGACGTAGAATTATATTCCTCCATAGTGGTCTAATGGTATGTCAGGAAAGGAAAAAATTATGACTCTTTTCGTGGTATTTTGTAACGCTTATAGCTCCGCAACCAAACAACATAGAGAGTTGGTTTTAGTTTCATTTAACAGAAAAAGGTAGACATTGATGATCGCAAAAATAATTTTAGAATTTAGAAGTACGGTTTAGTCACAGTCGAGCTGCAAAGTTGGTTAAATTCACTAAAAATTTTGATGATGTCACAGCGACCGATGCGCGCACACAGACTAAGGCAATTTAGTCATCGATCTGAAGTTCACGCGAAATATTACTCAAGAATTTTCGAATTACGTCGAATTTTGAGCTAAAGTAAACGCTTATAGCTCCTCAACGAAATAACACAGAGAGTTGGTTTTAGTTCCATTTAGCAAAGAAATGTAGACATTAAAGATTGCAAAAATAATTTTAGAGTTTGTAATTACGGTTTAGTCACAGTCAAGTTGCAAATTTGGTGAAAATCGCGAAGACTTTTACATAGATAGAGTCACATAGTCACACTAGACTATTAGTCACCATAGGCTATAGAATTAATAGTCACATAGATCTACTTTAGCCACAGAAAGTCACAGTTGAGTAAGGTAAGTAAGTCTACGCCCTTCAATCCCACCAGCCGTTTCGCAGAGACAGCCTCACGCCGAATTTCTTTTCCCAATTTGAACGATGAATTAATTATCCTAATAGCGGAGGGGGAATGTAAATTTCATCTTCTTTACAATTATATTCAATAATCTGTTAAAGACTGCAGATACTTACTCCGAGAATAGAACCAAATACAATTCCATACAACGGCACCTATTGCCAACGGTACATGAATACCCATGATCAAGGACGAAATCGCTCCAACAAGCAAATACGGCCAAACAAATAAGGAAGTTTTCAGAAGTCGAGTCCACGACAAAGAAGTCTCCTCTTCGTCTTCATCCTAAAATAAAATTTAAAATAGAATTCTCTCGTTTTTCAGTTGTTATCTTTCTAAAATTATTTTTGATTATATGGGAATAAAAATTATACAGGGAATACCACATTAGCACAGAAACACAATATTTGATGAAATTTAATGAAAAAACTCTCTCTATTATGCTCATGTTTGATTTTTTTATTTATGTTTGCTACGAACTTTTTAAATTAAGTTAGTTTTGTGATTGGTTTTAATCATAACTCCTTAGTAAACATTAAGCAAAACTTCCATAACATTCAAAATTTCGTTGCCTGGTACATTAGAAAATACTTTTTATTTTAAATGTTCTTAAAATAGCTTCATAATAGCTGAAACTAGATGTAAAAAGCAATAAGTTGAATTTTCATTAAAGTTCCCTACTTAAATAAAATTAAACAATTTACTATAATTCTTTATAACTTACAAATCTTACTCAAGATCGTTATGAATTTTGAACTACTCATTACGAATCTTGAACTCTACTCGTTATGACTTTTGAACAAAGTAAATAACTCCTTGAAAAATTCGAATATGAGTATGATTCACTTACAAAAAAGACAAAGGAAACTGCCTGATACTTTGTATTTATATAGATGCCCCGAGGACAGGCACCAAGAAGACCATATTTTATGGGAAACTTTTACATACAGTAAAGCCTTTGTTAACCGAAACCCGAGTTATCCGAAATGCCTCTGAAACATCAAATCTAAAAAACACATACTGTACTGCACAAAAATTTCCCCAGAGGCGAGCCTTTTTTGCAACGATATCCACACTTTTTTCTTTTAAGCCTTCCGAAGAAGGTTAATGGTCAATTTTAGAATGCTTAAATTAAAATTAATGGATATTAACAGTATTAATGTCCATATTGTTTAATTGTGCCTGTCAGGCGCATTGCACCTGAAGTCGCCGGTGAGAATATAGCACCCGACGGAGGGTTAACTTTAATAAAGATATGAGTGTATTGCACAAAGAGAATTTTGAATTCGCTTTACACTCGAAACATTTCAGAATTACATATTGTAATTAGATACAAAATAGTAGTAGATGTTCATGGCTTAATCGAAAAAATCGTTATCCCAAACGGCTTTCCCTCCTATTTAGTTTAAATATAGTACATTACTTGTACTGTATTTGAAAGACAAAAGACGACAAGTGAACCCGGGACGGTGTGAAAAGTAAATACCCTGGGCTCCCCTCGGTATGCTACTGGTAGCTCCCGACTTAAATTCCAACGATTGCTACACCATCATAATGATTTTCAAGAGCTTCTTCGAATAAACCTATGATCATCTATCTCTTCAAGCCTTTTTCATTCCTGCAAGCCGACATTGGGAATTTTTTGCTCCCTCTTCGTTGAAGAGACAGCGCACCTGAACTATTCTCCGCTTCCACACAGAAGATTTTCCATTTTATGGAGAAAAGAACAATCAACAGAACAGACACACATGTGCTTTAGAACTCGCATTTTAGTTTGTTTTTGTGGACTTCTTTATTTAATTAGTTTTTTTCTCTCTTTTTTATTGATATTGTACACTTCATACTCATACTTCTTTCCTTTTCAGTTTTTGTTTGTATATGGTTTTATTTGAAACTCCCCTTTGTTTCTTGTATATTATCCCAGATTTTTAGATTTGTATTTTTGTAACCTTTTCCATCTCTCTGCCATCGCCCATTTTTTGCTAGACAGTTTAGGAGCGTTTTCTGATGTCTCTTCCACTTCATGACCGCCACATTGTTTAAATAACCAAAAGGTTATAGTCGCAGGGTCATGAAGTGGTTTTATGTTCTGTTCTATGCTACTGTTATGCGTTCACACTTAATATACTAATTAATACTATCTCCTACCTTAAAATCGTATTGCTTTTCTGTAGCACCGTCAGGATAAGATACACTTCGATTGATACCTCGCTTAGAACCAGCAGATGTGGAACTTAAAACACTTATCTGAGTCTTCAGTACAGGCTTCTCTTGTGTTTCATCATCATCTGCGTCTTCAGTTTCACTCATCTACATAAAAATTTAAGACATTTAGGGAAACTTAAAAGTTATTTGATTCCTGCAATTCAAATTATTGAAACAGAATAAGAGCGATATCATTGAATTAGGAGCATTTTTGATGATAACTAAATTACAAAATTAAATCATGGAATTAATTTTTGGAAGCTCCTCAGAATTCTTAAAACATTGCATGGGAAAAGATTTAATGAACTGCAACACGAGAAAAAAATATTTTTTTTAATAATAATTGGAAATAGATATTTTTTTAGAATAGCAGTGCCTAAGCACCTCTTCTTGGTTTAGAGTATAAAAATAAAATACTTAGTACTAAAAATTTCCACTGATTAAACACCTTTTTACAAGGCTTTGTCTGGGTATCAATAACTTGACCTCTTCACTTTAAACTATTTAAATTACCATACTGTACACAGAGTGGACATAAACTAAATTTTTTAAAAAATCATGCAAATTGGTATTAAAGAACTATCGGAAATTTCATGAAAAATTAAATTGTTTAAAAAATGGCAATGAACAAATCTAACATGGAATTTATGATTTTTTAGGATAGGAACATAATTGAAGAGCTAAGTGGATGAACATGTTAAGTGGCAATTAAGTAATCGCAAATGCAGTAGTAATTCCCAAACAGAATGATATCAGATTAGTAAACTTTAAGATACATATTATACAAATGAGAACCAATGTGACAAATTGATACAGAAGATACATTTAGAAATAGCATAATAACCCTATAATTGTTGTTAAAACAGGCTTTGTTCTCAGTGGCATGGAGAGAATAAGTGGCACCGAGGTCATAATATGATTTCCCCCCCCCTTGTCATCATCAGTAGGGATGCAAAATACACAATATTTTAATAACAAATATTTCTGCTATTGTTATTTTTAAATGTCTGTTCTAAATAAGTGTGATTTCAATCATACTTTTAATTTTCAAATTCTTATTAAATGTGTGCAAAGTGTTTTGGGAAAAAATTTAAATAAAAAATTGTCATTTGTTCTTATTACACTTTCTGCAAAATTTCATAGTTCTATGTACTGCCAATAGGTGGCGTCTGTAACGAAAACTACTTTAAAAAATTCGATCAATTAAGTTAACCACAAATATTCCCATTAAGCGCGGAAGCCAGCATCAATACAGTTCACTATTCAGAATCCCCTTTGCAGTGAATCACAAATCCGATCATTTTCCGTTCCGATCGCAGTTAAGCATCGGATGTAACGAGTTAACTACTCTTGCCGGTGAATATTTGTTTGGAACGATTATGGGGTTTATTCTGGTACCTCCGGTTGGGGTGGGGTGCGCCCAATAAAAACCCCACCCCACCCCAACCGGGGGTACCAGAATAGACCCCTATTTCTACTTTCTATCGTTATACAATAATAGCTGTAATCGATGAGAGCTGCAATCATTCGAAACCGCATACCACAACAAGAATGGTTACTCATAGCGTCACAGGAAATACCAATAAAACTGCGATAGGGGAGAACCGAACCATGACCGCAGATAGAAAGATCGTCTTTCTAAGCACCAAAATGGGATTCCAGGGCGCCATCTGTTGACAGAAGATAGAACTAAAAAACTTAGGATAAGTATATTAAAAATAAATGATTTTTTTAAAATTCAAAACGCTTTATGCATATTTATATACAAATGATTGAATCACACCTTTTTGACAGTAGTATTCATTGCTGGTATTTATGATTTTTTGATATTGCGTAGCAAATAACAGTTCATCAAATATTCATCATCTCTATTCAGCAGTGACTTAGCGTGTGTAAATGGCGCCCGGGACATGATACTTTTTCGCCTCTTCATCGTATTGGGCTTTAATAAGTGACATAAGCGCATTAACGTTTTGTCACCATGGCCAACGGCGTAGCGGCTGTAAATGGCGCCCGGAAGTTTTTTTTTATCCCAGTCGTCATCAGTGGCTTAAAAAACGTAAACAGGCTCCAATAGTGTAGTATTATTTTTATGCCTCCTCATCATATTTTGCTTTAAAAATGGCATAAACGCAGTATTGCTTTGATTCCATGGCGCCCCCTAAAGTTCGCTTCCAGGACATCTATACCCCCTTAGCCCCTCGGATCGCTACGCTACTGTTTGTTTCCTTATACAGTATACAGCATTTTGTAGAAATTTCAACTGAAGAAAGTTATATTTTTGTACTAAATCTAAGGACTTACTTGAGACAACACCAGCTGATAGTAAAGTCCTTTTCTTTCCATGAGCTCATCATGGCTACCTATTTCTTTTATGGCACCATCTGACAACACGAAGATTTTGTCTGCATTTCTAATAGTTGAAAGACGATGAGCAACAATTACAGTTGTGCGCCCTTTTCTAGCCTGCATAAATATGAAACAAAATTTTTCATGAACCAAAAAGAAAGGAGAGAGAATATTGAATTTCTTTGTTAAGATGTATTCATTAATGATCAACAAGGTTTGAACAGTTTAAATCATAAATTAAATATTTATTTTTAGCATAACATTTCATTGACTATAAGGTCATTATATAATTGCTCATTCTTTATAAAATTACAAAACTGACTCATTACAAACAAATAATCAGACATGCATAGTTAAATATAGTTTTTTTATTTAATTTAATGGTTATCTTTACAAGAAAAACGCAATTGTTTTCACCTGATCGAGAGCTGACTGTACAATTGCTTCACTTTCTGTATCAAGTGCAGAAGTTGCTTCATCAAGCAAAAGTAATTTTGGATTCTTTATCAAGGCTCTGGCAACAGCAATTCTTTGTTTTTGTCCACCACTAAGTTGTGTTCCTCTGTCTCCGACAAGAGTGTCATATTTCTAAAAAGATAATGTTTCAAAAAATTTCTCTTTAAATCAAAAATTTCTTGTTCTTGAAATATGTAGACATCTGTCAAGTCGTTACAGTTAATACGTGGAATCATTTGAACTTTCATGAAGAATGTTATTGTATATTAACTGTTGGTTGGAAAATGATCAAGACATTCCCACTTCATGTGAAGTGAATAAAAAGACATAAAAGGCTCACCTGAGGAAGGTTAGATATAAAATCGTGAACATTCGCAAGTTTAGCAGCTTCTTCGATTTCCTTAAGAGTAGCATCATTTTTACCATAACGAATGTTTTCTTCAATAGTTGTAGAAAAAAGAACAGGTTCTTGACCCACAAAGCCTATGTTGCTTCTCAACCAGCCCACATTCAAAGCCTTCACATTGTTCTCATCTATTTCAACCTTTAAGAAAACAACCATATCGATGAAAAAAGTTTCTGAAGTTGACATAGTTGCATATCAATTAAGGATAGCTAATAAGTAAAATGCTTACACTTCCTTCAATCGCATCATAAAATCTGAGAATCAATTGAATTATTGTACTTTTTCCACATCCACTTGGCCCAACAAGAGCAATAGTTTCTCCAGGCTTGACAGAAAGGGAAATGCCTTTTAGAACCTACAATAAACAAATAAATGTTAAAGTATGAATATCAAACTATCATCAGAATTAATCAAAAATTTAATAATTAAACAAAACTCACTGCGACATCAGGTCTTGCAGGATAGTTGAAATGCACATCTGTAAATGTTACACTTCCGTCAAGTTTATCCGGCTTTTCCCCTACTTTTGAACTGCTATCAATGTCAGGTTTCTATGAAAATATAATGCAAATAAAACATTCAAGGTTGTAACACAATAAATAAAGAAATTGCCGATACAGACTCATAATTGGAACCCAGTCACTTTTATACGTTACGAATCCGAACGTAAAAATTAAACTTAATCCTCGAATTTGTCAAATATTGTAAATCCTTCTGTTATATTTTGTATCAAAACTTTCACTGTGATTACATAAAAGCGTATCCTCTTTCTTCTATTTAAAGCAGTAACATCGAAATATGTGTTATGATAACCGAAATGTGATGTTTGATTTTATTTGAAGTTAAAATTCAAGAGTGATGTATAGCCTAAACATTTATTACACTAAAACTAATCAATATCAACTCTAACAGCAAAAAATAACTTATATGACCATAACAGAAAGCGAGTTCTATTCAGCATTCTCAGATTAAGAGTATTATAATACTGTTACTAAATAGCACCAAAGGTCCAGGGAGGATAAATAGCCCTCATACCAAGGACGAAGCTTGAAATTGAGCATCTCTGCATTGACCCTCACATTAACTCCTGCTGGGTATGGGACATTTTCTCATACCCAGGTAGCGCGTACGTTTCCAACAAGTTAAATTTTCACTTTATCTTGTCATGGCAAATTTGACGCGTCAAAGTTGAAGCGAAACTGCTGCAAACTAACAATGCAGAATCCGTCAACCCTCCTTGCATAACAAGTTTGCGACAAGTTCGCTACGGCAAAAATAGACAACCAGCGGAACCCCTACTTGCAATGCAAGTTTGCTGTGAAGGTGTCGTGACAAATTCACAGCACGTTTGCAGAACAAGTTTGCTGCAAAGATCATAGCACAATAAGAGATAATCTTTGTCTCTGTTTTAAAAAACATCCGATTTTTAACAGCATCTCCTAGACCGTCCTTCTTTTATTAATTCAATAAATCAATGATAATTTGTGAAAAAAACTAACTTCTTTATTAAAAATATTTGAAACATTTTCCATCTTTTTACTAAATATAGAACTCGCACTTTAAAGAAAACTATATCGCCTTTTTCTTAATGTTGAAATTTTAACGTTTATAAACAAAATTAAACCTAAAAAACAGTCAATGCTTGTTGAAAAATAATAACTTCATTTTATCCCATTTTAAAAGTAATTACTTTTGAACCCTAACTTCATGATTTATTCTACTAGCAAAGCATATGTATTAGCAAAATTCGCTCTCTCTCTTTGATTTCAAATCATATTCTGAACACAAAATTTAAAAAATTAATGAAATCAAGAAAAGAGTTTAAAATAAATCGTATGCGCGATCTATTAGCACAATCTATAGTCTCCTCCCGTAGTCTAGCTGGCCGAGTGGTTTCGAGCACCGGCTTTGGAAGCGGGTGGTCGCGAGTTCTAATTCGAGGTTGTGTTCGTACTTTTTTTGCTATAGTTTGCTATGAGTTTGACGTGACAAATTTGACGCATGGTGACTTCGGAGCTTGCGTTAACTTGCTTCAAACTTGCACTCTTGTCATGTCAAATTTGTTGCAAGTTTGCAGATTTGCAGAGCAAGATTGCTGCAAACTAAAATTGCTATCTGGGTATGGTCTCATCAGATAGCATATACTAAGATCGTCTATTTTGTAATGTCCTGTGTGTCACTGGATGATTGGTTATCTGAACACCTCTTAAATATCACATTCCAATGATAAAAAAAATTGCCAAAAAATTATTTATGCTCGATATTTACTTCCATTCCATTGGTTAAATTCCACACTGTTCTAATGCATCATATTAATCTTCAAATATAGATATTTGAATGATTAATTAAAATTATTATAGTGCATTAAATTAATATAAGGAATTACTATTTTTGAACTAGAATTTATTTTCCAATTATTTAAATGCAAGAGGAATATTTACTTAAAAGGAGGCAGAGCAACATAAAATACGATTACAGGAAATGTTTTTATACAATACAGTAAAACCTCGATTAAACATCTCTCGTTTAACCCTCAGCTTCTGTTATCCATCATGGTCTAAAAAATCTAATCCCTCATTTCGGCACATTACTACTCAAAAACGATCAGTATAAATTTCAATACAATACAACCTCGAAAATCCGGACTGCTCGGGGGTTTGGAAGGTCCAGATTTGACATTTCCGGATTTTAGATATCTTACTTAAACCAATAGAGATGTCAAAGTTCTGATGTCACCGTGTAGGTAAGCTATGCCACAATTAAGCGAACATGCGCAGACGTCTGCAGAACAGACCCGGGAGTCGCAAGGCAATGGCAAATGGTTGCCTTGGTAAAGCTTCTGACGTTTGCGCATGCGTAACCAATCGAGACGTATGCTGACCTACACGTTGACGTCAATCCCAACAACTCCATATAAAAACACGTTTTAAACAATAAAAACATAAAAAGACATTAAAAATGATACAAAAACACAAAAAATAGTAGTTTAAAATGAATAGAATGACTGGAATTTCCGCATCTTGCCTCAAGCGTTCTAGTTTAAAATTTATTTAGCAAATTTTTTTCTCGTCATGAGTTGAAATTGCCCGGTTTTCGGAGGTTTCCGGATTTTAGAAGTCCGGATTTTCGAGGTCGGACTGTATTGAAGTTTCTATTGATCGTTTTGTAAAATTAAATACAACATTGCATGTATAATTCACTCTTAAAGGATTTTATTTTCATTTTCGTCTTAAGGTATCCGACTGTGTTCGGAGACATTTTTTTGAAAAATAACTTATATATATATATTAATGTTATTTTTCAACTGCATATGTTTTAAAACTATGAAAATATTGTAAAATTAGTTTTTCAAAATAACACCTTTTTTAAAAAACTGAGAAATTTGAAGAAAAATGACTAAAATATTTGCCTTACGCTAACAGCCATAGACAAAATCATATTCTAAATATACATAAATCCTTGTAGGAGTACATTTTTATGACAGTTATCTGTGTTATGCTCTAAAATATTTCTTGTACTTCAAAATAGTTTTGAGATATAGCTGAACATAGTTACTAAACTGGTAATTTTTCAGAAAAAATGCCTTTCGTTTATATTTAAGCACTTAAAAATAATACTTGATTTTAAAATTGACCTTGGTTTTTAGAGGAAAACATCAAGCATATTACAGAAAACAATCTCAGAAAATTTCATATCAATACTCGAATAACTTTTTGAGAAATCATTGTTATGGTCGACAGTTTTCCTCAAAAATATCATTTCTCAGAAAACACATTTAAAGTTTTCACGCAACATAAAATAATGATTACAGTTCGGTAATAAAACAGCTGTAACTCCATTTGTAATTCACGTAGAGTAAAAAGTGAGACAGTTTTAGAAAGCTGGTTAAACAGGCTACAAAATTAAGTTATAAAACGTTTTTGATAATTTCACCAAAAACGACGATTTTAAAGTAGTCGGATACCTTAAGCCATCACAAGCTCACGTTACTGCATATATGTATTAAGAAATTTCTGTTATCCGTCTACTTGGTCATCTGTCTCAGCCCTGGTCCGGACGTGACGGTTAATCGAAGTTTTACAGTAATATGCTCCGAATTAATTGAGAAAAAGAGGTTACAATTTTTAATTTAAAATCTAATTTAAATATTTGAAAATCCTTTCTTTGTGCGCATCAACTACTCAAGAAGTAAGTACATGCCAAATTTGGTAGCTCTATGTGGAATGATTTGCCTTGCAGAGCATTTTGAGCAAATTTTGCATCATGCAATTCAGTGGCAAATCTAGGATTCCGGTCTGGGCTTTAACTTTACAGACTTGACTCACCTGACAATAAGAATCATAAAGAACAATACAATACTTTCGATAATTTAATAAAAATTACAATGAAATAACTAGCCAAAAATGTCTCCGACCGCGTCATTGCTACAAGTACAAGTGGAATGACAAAAGTAGACAAATTTTCGAGCCTTTCCAAGCCAAAAAGCAATGTTGAAACGTTTTTATTATTTTTAAAAAAAGAGAAATTAAGAAAAAAACAGTTGTAATGATGTTAAATTAAATCAGGAATTCTGGCTTGGTTCTGGGGGGCTGTAGCCCGATAGCCCATCTGGATTCGCCACTAATACAATTTACAGAGAGTATGCTAGCTTATAAATATTATCATAACAAAAAATAAACAAAAAGTCAATAATTTTTCGCTACAAAGAATTTTCAGTAAGAAAAAAGTTACTGAAAATTCTTTTATCTAAATATCTTTACAAGATAAAGGCAATCAATACCCGTTGTATAACTGAAAATATTTTCCCGGCAGCTCCTCTAGCTAAGGCAAATGCTTCAAAAAATGAAGCTGTCTGTCCAAACTGCATGGAAGCAAGTATAATATTCGAAAATACCTAAAAAGAAACAAAACATTTTTTTTCATTTCAAATATTAAGAGAGTAAAATAACTTACAATTAGATAAATCGTTGACTTCATAAATACTTGAATAGCACTTTACTGAAAGTAAGATTTAAGATTGTAAGCTTTAATTTTTTTACCAGCACATAAAGTAGATATAAGTCTAATACATTAAAAACAAATACTCGACTAGAAAACACCGAACTGAAACAGAACAAAATAAAATTTAATAGATGTTTTGAATTTTTAAAAAAATAACAGCAGAAAATAGATCCATCAAGTAAATTTCATGACTTCCTGAACTACACAAAATAAAATTCATATTGTATATAAATACATTTTTAAACTATAATCAGTAAATCAAAAGGATCAAAATTAAGTTAAAGTTTTTAATTTTTTCACAGCTTGATAAATTAAAAAATATGTTGAAATTTTTTTAAAAATTACCAAGTAAACAATATTACTTAATGTTTGTTCATAGGAACACATAAATCAAATAATTGAATTAATATTCTATGAATCGATTGATCTTAAAAAGGGACTTCTGCATTTTCGGCGGAAATTATATTTTTATTTTCGCTTTTAATTTGATGAAGGTGAATGCATCTTTGGTGTAAAAACGGAGCCACAGTCACATTTTAGTACAGCATCAAAGTTTCCATGTGATGTTAGAAGAAGGCTTCTTCGAAGAAGAGCCACTTTAAAATCAATATAGTAGTTCTCTGCTAGATGTCAGAAGTCCCCCTTTAACATCTCATTGATACATTTATCATTGAAACCAAACAAGATGAAACATTTGATCAATGCTTTTTAGAACAAAATAAATTTTTACTTATAAAAAATACATGAAAATTGTACATAATGACTTACAACAACCAAAGTGCCTGGAATATATTCCGGATTTGGCTTGCCCATACCTTCAACAACCAACTTCACTCCATACCAAAATGCCAATGCATATCCAGCGAATATGCAAAACCAAAACATGCCAGCTCCAATGCCAGTTAACAAGCCTCTTTTTATGCCTTTTCTTCTGGCAGACTTCAGGTAATTATCATATCTATAATAAAAAAAATTATTTCAATATCAAATAAAAATATATAATAATAATACATAATAATAATATAATACAAAAACAATATCAATAAAAATATATGAAAATGAAAATATTGATTCTGCGATGCATTTACATACATACAAAGTTTGGTATCAAAATAGCTATGTGAATGTCGAGTGAAATGGCAAATATAAAAACAGCAAATTATGTGAGAAGGGCGAAAACGGAAGCGGTTCCAACTGAAAGACAAAACATTGCCATTTGACCATTAGTTGTGATTAGCTAATTTTAGATCGGCATAGATAAACCAATAATCCAGTAATACTTTTTTGAAACATTCATTTCAAGTTTGTACTAATCCTGCATGTTAGAGTCCAATTTTGTATGAAGAAAACCAATCATGTAGAAAATATTTCTGTCGCATTCAATTACATAAATTGCTGAAAAAATACTTAACAACAAAAAAATTCAAGAAGACCAAGTACTCAGCTCATAGTCCTATACTGTTAAAAGAAAAGTTTAACGCAACTGATTAAATAAAACACTAATGCTATAAAGTAACCTCGGTATTTTTTAATCAATCCAATTCGACTATTTTGTGTATGTGTGCTCAATACCATTACGCAGAAGTTCTATAAAATCTATTAAACCATTGCATAGGTTGGGCCCCTATATATATATATATATATATCAAAAATCAAATTTCAATGGAGAGACAAAAGGATGGAAAGTATTTCAGTAAAAAAAAAAGGATGCGTCTTCAGGGAAAGTGAAATCCGTACGAACTAACCATACTAACCATAAAATAATTAGAAAAATCTCAACACTTTCTGCGAACAGTGTTAACTATAAGTTAATGGAACACTGTCTTCACCCCGAGTGTTGGATATACGAAAAACCAAATAAAATTGACCAAGAATTAAAAATGTACGTACCGTAAAATGGGAAGATGTAAGCAGAATGGACGAAGACACAGCTCTGAATATCTCTCGTCGGAAAGGAGACCGGAAGTTTTCAAAGCATCATATTACGTGAATTCGCGCCAAAGCAAAGAGTTGAGGAAGAGTTCGATTACGATTACGATGGAGGGTACACAGGTACATATGTTCTTCTCAGGCTGACTAAAAGTAGTTTAAGGGTAAGTAAACGCTAATCCATTTCCTCAAAGTAGGTTGGGTAAAAATCCTCAATATACATGTAAACCCTTGGACCGATTGACATACTGTTGGATACGGCTAGGGAGATTTTGATGAATTTTGGTGCATATACTTCTAATTAGCCAACTAAAAATACTGTACGGCTAAATAAACGCTAATCTAATCTATGAGATTAGGGTAGGAAAAAGTCGTTTAAATACATACGGAAAATAGACGATCCACCTGAAATTTGATATTGCTTGGGAATTTTGATGAAACATTATACTTATGTTCCTCACAAGCCAAAAGAAAGCACTTTATCGCAAATACTTACTCAATACCTCAAGTAGGGAGGAGCAAAGACACAGGCCGATTGACACGAAACTCGATACTGCTGCAGAGATTTTGATGAAACTTTGTACGCATATTCCTTTTTAACCGACATGAAGCATTATTGACGGTAAATAAGCCCTAAGCCAGTCCTTCAGTGTAGGTTGGGGCAATGTCTCTTAAATACACATAAAAAATGAATTGATCGAAATGAAGCATAACTCGCAGGTTTCAACATGTTGAACTAAAGTATGGAGTGGTTAATTTTTCTAAGCGACTTCTTGGGATGATAACTACCAATAAGGTATGGGGAAATGTTTATTTCGAACGGCTGAAAAGCAAATTTGGCGAAACATGTTTCATTAGTTGATTTAGACACGTTAATTGTTGAAATATTATTTTAAAAATTACTCAACATTGTTCAACAACAACAACAACAAAAGAATATTGAGAAATGGTCCCTATATCGCACTCTTCTGGGTTGAGTGGAAGTCAGTCATTGAAATACATTGAGTAAATGGACCAATTAGCATGACAGTTTTCTGGTTAGGTTTCCTAAAATAATAAGATGCCACTCCCAAAAAAATTGTCTAATAATACAAGTAATATATGTAATATTATTAACTATGATATAAGGTAAATGCACGCAATTTTTTTACTATTAATTTATGAGTCTTTTCATAAAAAAAATTGTAATGGCAAAATATCCCCGCAACAAAATAACATTAATAAACATTTTTTAAAGTAATAATATTTAAATTTTATAATATTAAAATTCTAAAGAATCTAAAATATATAATATTAAAATTTAAAGCAAAATTAACAGATAATATATATATATATATATATATATGTAATAATCTCAGTTAATTTTGATTTAAATTTTAATATTATATATTTTAAAATCTTAGTACAATACTAATGTATTCCAAAATCACTTTTCTGAAACTCCAGTTTCGTTTTATTCTCCTCGCTGGAGGTATATTAAATCACTCATTTTGGCATATTTATTATTAAAAGAATACTTAAATCGCTTCCACGCGCCCACATAAAACCAGATTCGGCGACTTGTTGGCGCCAGACTTTTCCCTAAAACACCTATGGAATTCTCTAAAAATAACTAATATTCCCTCCACTTAATCACGTGTCTATATGTTAATCTCCTATCTGAGAGAACGCAGGGATTTTTCGTTCTCTTTTGGCTTGAAACTTTCATACGAGATGTACGTATATTCCGCCACTCTCCCATGTATTTATAAGAAATGAAAAATAATTATTTACTCGGCCTGTTCATTATTTAACGACTACACAAACAAAATTATTATTGTGTGCACATATATATATATCCTTAATAATATAATAAATGTGAAAGTGTGTCTGTCTGTTTGTTACGCTTTCACGGCAAAACTACCAAACCGATTTGGATGAAATTTGCAGAGTTGTTGCGTGAAACCCAGGAGCGGACATAGGGTAGGTGAAATCACGTTAAATTAATTATTTTTGACTACAGATTAAAATTAATTAACGAAGAAAGCCCATTGACTCCGCGATTCGCGATGAAGATTATTTTATTTTTCAATCAACATGTCACATGATCCTTCAGGAATGCGAAAACATGTAGAATAAATTATTTTTAATATCAACTATCACGTGATCTTTTTTCCGCTGTAACTTCGGAACAAATTATGTGATAAAAGTTATTTTATACCATCTTAAAGTTCAAACGTTTACCTTTTCAATGATACCAATTTATTTTCTGTGACATTTTTTCTTCAATTTTTATTAATTTTTTAAAGTTTAATAACTTTAATTACGTGCAGACAATTTGGAAATAACGCAAATTTATAGCTACTCTGTTGCTAGGAAACGGTTATACTTTGAACTAATTTACCTTTATTTCTGAAAAATTTGCTTATCTTTATAAATATCTATAAAATATGGCAGAAATTACATGTTTTTGTCTGTTTGTCGGTCACAAGAACTCCTCCTAAACGGTGAACGGTAGCGACATGAAATTTACACACGACATTCTAGAGCATATTTCTAGGTCAAAGGTGCCATTTTCAACTTTCAAAGTCAATTACTTCTTAATATATTTAATTAAATAACGAAAATTAGCTACTTTTAAGCCTAATGCTTAGATGTTTTTTGCCAATAACTTCTGAAATATTTTATGCCATTTTAAAGTCCAAAAAAATTATCTTTTCAATGCTATTAATTCCATTGCGATGAAATGCTTTCTCTGATTGTTATTAAGGTTTAAAAATATTTTTGTAACGTAATTTCTAACAATTCTTTTTATTCTTATAGAAATAAATTCAAGCCAAATAACTGTTTCTCGCGCGGGCTTTTGCCAGTGTTAAAGTTAATATAAGAAAATATTGCTTTTTTGACCATAAACAACAAAGGAGGCTTTACACTTCCGGTTTCCTGTTGTCATAGCATTTACAGCTTTTAATACGGTTGCACAGTGATCCAATGAGGTTAGTGAATTATTCTCTCGATGTTTTGTTTAATTTTCACAGAGAGATATTACATAATATCCTTCTGGAGATACGGTAACGGGCATTAACAAGGAACATCATATTCTGTAGATCTATTCAACATCTTAGAATTGTCAGGGGCACCTTCCGACAAGCCGAGATTGATTGTCGGTGTGCCAGTACTACTAATACGTAACATCGATATACCGAGACTGCGCAATAGCACACGGTCACAAATTACACACGTAGGTCCAAACGTCATGAAAGCTACTGTTATGACTGATATAGAGAGAAGAGAGAGTATTTTAATTCCACGCCTTCCGATAATACCGAAGGATTTATCATCACATTTCAGAAGGCAACAAATCCTTTTAAAAATATCATTTGCCTGGCTCAGGGCCAGATACTGAAAGTGTCAGGCGTACATTTGGAAAAACCATATTTTTCCCATGGGCAACTATATGTGGCCTGTTCACGTGTGTACAGCCCACACAACCTCTACATCCGTGCAAATAACGTGGTATACAAAAGTATATTAGTATAGATAAACAATTTACATAACTATATCAGCATACATGTACAGTACACTCCTGTCAGCCGTCCAATTAAGTATTATCAACCGTCAGAACTCTTACTTTCCCCTTTCAAAATGCAACAAAACATTTACCTTCGTGAATTAAAAAAAAAGAATAATTTAAATTCTTCGCGCACGAAGTCGCGGATAACAGCTAGTATATATATATATTTAAAATAATCAAAACATGTATTATATTTTCAATATATACATATATTAATCTAAAAATTAAAATTAAAATAAAATTACCTTATCAATTGTCATACAAATGAAATATAAAAGATAATTTGTTATTTACTATTACTACTATGAAAAAAGACAACCTAGAATTGGAATTCCAGTAATCAAATGCTTATCAGCCTTGGGAACTGATATGCCACATTAAATCTAGATTTTTTTGTATATATACTATAAATCGTTACACTTTTCAATGATGTGTAGTATTATTATGTAGCTATCTTACTTTCAAATTAAAATGGGAATTGATCAAAGACTGTTTAATAATAAATTTATCAAAGGAACTTTGACTTCCTCTACTTTAAGATACCGCAATTCAGTTATAAATCCTTTCAAATATAATATAAAATGGCCAATAAGCTTTTTCTTGTACTCCTCTTTGACCCCTTTGCATGACTTTTGGTGGATTATTTCGGTGTCGTTAAATTTTTTGACCCTCATCACCACCATAAAATTAAAAATTGTGCATTTAATACATTACATCCAGATCAAAGTTTCAATGCTCATATCAAGTCAATATTTATGCAAAACAATGTCAAGGGTTGATAAGTTCCTGCATATTAAGCAAGCAGTACAACTATGTAGAGTCAAGTGCTGCTAAGCAATATTTACATTAAATTGATATAAATATATAAAAAAAAATTTATAAACTAAAAACCTAGAGATGTCTGCAACGCAGGGCAGAGTTAGAAATATCCCCGCCCCTTGGGTCTATGTCATTGTAGGACGCGCAAATCACAATTTCAGTTTCTACATCGAACAACTCAGACAGGTTTTGGGGGGCAAAATTAAATTCAGCGTGGAACGAACACGGAACATCAGGTTTCAAGTGCAGCGTCTTCCCAACTGCGTGGTTGATCCTTATATCCGTTGCCATTTTTATGTAAAATAAAAATATGTATGTAAAATATACAGATATATCGGCTTTAGTTATGGGATCATAGATTTCACATCATCTAGCCTTTACTTATTAGCCTCTGGATTGTAGTAGAGGTCAATGAGCTGAGTTCAGAAGTTTCACTTCCTTTTCATTAATGTTGATTCTTTATGAGGCGTTACCAAGATGCCGGAATCCCAGCCATGTTAAAGTTCGAATGAAAAAATCCACACATTAAGGAGTATCGTTAAACGACAACAGATATTTCACAAATAATGTTGCTTATAACGAAGTTTTTAGTTGATAGATTTCCAGGCCTTTGTAGCACTCCGCTCATGTTCACTCACAGAGAGGCACAAGCGAGTGACGTATCTTATCACTCCGCCATTCAACCAATCGTGTAAGGCGAACTCGCCGACGTATTTCCTGTCTCGGTGAGCACGGTAGAAACTAACCAGAGTCCCTCCCAGCGACAAGGCGCGATGTTGATCGTTGAAGAATAAAAGATATATTTTTTTACATAATTTAATCGAGTGATCCTTCTAAAACCTTCTGATGGATACTTATTAATATATTTATTTATGGATAAGACAATCGATCCTCGACACCTTTATTGTTTATTTTTAATATTACCATATATGTACATCTAAAGTGTACTACAAATTATACATATTTTTTTATTTCTTAAGCACTCTGCCAATGTGCCTGAAATTTTTTTATACAACTTTCGTTAGTAAATCTGTGTCAATAAGATCTGAGATACTGTTGACAGGATAACAGCCTGTCTAGACGGGCACAAATCTTCTAATTCTTCAGATTAAAAGCTCTTACAAGTTTGACTATTGTTATGTTTCCAAAGAATGAAAGACCAAATTATGGAAACTGACGAAATTGTGCAATTTGTGATCCATTTGCTTACTCACATTCATTTCCCTTTGGCTCTCAAGGGAGGGATGAAATATAGTAGTCATTAAAGTTAATGTTAGTTCAACAGAATGGAACAGTATAACATAACTTCAGTTCTGCCAATATCATTTTGTGATCTCCAAATGCTCCAACATTCTTCAGACAGGTGATAAACTCTTCAAACTGATGCCTTCTTAAAATTGGACAATATTGAATAAACTTAATCATTCGCAACTGTTTTTCAAACATTTTATACTAGCATTGGGTCAATGTAGTTGCCTACAAACTTAGACCTTCGTCTTTAAAAAGACACCTTGCTGATTTTATAAATTTTATAATTTCGAAAATTATGACCAATAAGACGGCCAATTGAGTGCCAGAATTTAAAATATTTTCAGATATAGAAGAATGAATTTCGTTAAAATATATATGCAGAAAAAACAAACAGCTTGGTTCTGTCATATATATAACTGAATAAGCAGATTTTTATGTTTCAAATAAAATACAATTACCTTTGAATTTCTTTCTGTTCCCCACTAAAAGCAGCCACAGTGCGGACAGAAGACAGAGCTTCTTCAGCCACAGCTCCTGCAGCTCCGTATGCTTCAGATTCTTCCCTTGAAGCAGAAGCTTGAACCTAATAATAGCAAATTTTAATCTATATAAATATAAATTAAATTAATAAATAATTTGCATGCTATAGAAATTTTCTTGAAAATTTACTAACGTCGCACAAAATTTTCTTGAATACCATTACTTATTAGTTGATCAAACAAAAGCTTAGTTTGCCTCGATTTTGTGTGTATATTTGAACAAATAGATTTAATACGAGAAAATTGAGTGAGAATTGTATTTCTGTAAATATTAATAGAAATATTTGAGGACCAATGGGATAGACGGTTGGCATTAAAATTAAAATCCTTTGTTTTATCAAATTTATCGACAGAAAAGATATTAATTAACTTGTTTAATTTCTAGATCTAAAAAATCCGCTTCAAACTGGTACTGTTTGTTTGTTTAAGAAGCAAGGCAGAAGGATAAATATTTTGCCACGTGTTATTAAAAGTTCCATGATTAAATACATTAAGATCATCCACATATCTGAAGCGTTACATAAGCAGATATTTTTTTTCAAAATAGTGAAGGAAAAGGTTCTCTTGCGCGAATGCAGAATTAGCTTTCTCTTTTTAATTTAATTTTTCTTGTAGTTGTGGTAATATTTTAATTTTTGTATTTTCAAAATATTTTGTTTATATATATATAGTTCAATTTTTCTTGTATTTGTGTAATATATTAAATTTTGTATTTTCCAAAATATTTTGTTTTTATATTCTTTTATATCCTATATATATATACACATACTTTTTAAACAGCTGAAATTTGTTTATTTAGACTTTTAATAATGAACTGATTGAAAGCAGAGACACAAAAGGGTCAATAATCATTATTCTCTAAGAAATTTGTATCTACATAATCTAAGGAAGTAGAAATAAATTAAAATTCAAAATTCACTATTGAACACTAGAAAAGCAACAGAAAATATAGGCTAGATGAGAAATTTCTTGATGATGAGAAAAATCAAAGATGAGAAAAATCTTCAATTATAATATCTTGCTATCCTAGAAAACATTCAATTACAAGTTTATCGAGATGCAGGTCATATAAATGAAATCTAAAAATTAACCAAAATAATTTATGAAATCTTAATCTCTTAACTTCGAATTTACTGCTGTCAAATCCGTCTGTATATAAAATTATTACATTTCCTTAAAAAAAACAG